>WJFB01000608.1:0-54092 GCA_009870185.1 Pygmarrhopalites habei | reverse complement strand
GATCAATTACCTTTTCCCTTGGCTACACCGGGATATCATTTTTACGAAATAATTCGAAAAACTACAAAAGTTATTTGAGATAAAAGTAGTCTACTTTACTTTGGCCCACCCTGTACATGTAGATTAATACTAGGAGGTTCTCGTGCGAAAAATCTCAAGTGCGTAAGCAAATGGGGGGAAGCTGAAAGGAAGAAGAATATTTTTAGAAAAAGTGTGTAGAGTAGTAGTCTCATCGTGTGGTATGGTGTGTGTGTGTCTGGAAGAGAAAGAGAGTAGAAAAAGGTTAGTCTAAGTCAAGTCGTCTAGCGAAGAAGAAGAAGAGGTGGTCTAGAAAAGACATTCAAGGAAGAAGGAAAGTTAGAAGTAATATTTTCCCGTTATTAATTCAGAACGTTCATTTTCATTTATACTTTTTGATACTCTCCTTTCTACACATACACAATACATACACTTGCATTGTATGTACTACACAGTGACTGTGTGTGTGAATGTACATAGTACGCGTGTGTTCTCCTCCTGCACACACATTCAATTTGAATATTTTACAGTGGTTGTGGGCTGTCGCTGTCAGTGGAGAGGTTTCTCTCATCCATCTATCTATCCATCCATCCATCGTCATCCTTCCTCGTCGTCGTCCTCCGTCCGTCGTCGTTCAGTGGTTTAGAAAAATTTACAATAAAAATAATGCATTATCATCAACAGGAACAAGTTGACGGTGATGGTGAAGGCGACCATGTGAGTTTCAACGTTTCAATGAAGGGAACGTAAAGTTTAGCCCAAGACTGCTTTTACTCCTCAACTCCTTTACTAAAACTTCTAACTAACTGAGAGGTTAAGTTGACTGCGTGTGTATTTGTGTTCAGCTCTTTATTCGGATGCACATTCACTCACTCTCTGTTTGTGGGTAAGTTCCTTCTTATCAGTCTCTCTCTCTCTCTAATTTTTCGAGTGGTTGATTCTTATTTATTTATTGGTAGAATGGAAATATCCAAGAAAATTTTCTGAGTAATTCAAAATATATTATTGATTGACTGACCAAAGTCCACACGAGGACAGTGTATTAATAATCGTGTAGTTTGTTGCTGGATTGCTGGAGACGATAATAAACAGGGAGAGAAGTGTTCTAAAGAGAAAAAGAGGATAATAATAATTGGGTGTATGTGGAAAGATTTTTATTCCTATTGTGGGTGGTATGGTTCAAGCATTTTAAGGTGGTTATTCTGTGTACGACTGTGTGTGTGGACGTACAGTGATTTTTCTGGAATCTGGAATAAATCCAGTCTGACTAGTTATTTCCTTTGCTAGTTGTGTGTGTCAGTTTTGTGTGTACTGCACTCTGCACCAAAATAAGGTAATTCAACATATTTTTCATTGTTTCATTAAGTAGGGGGATTGGATTTTTCAAAAATTTTATTTGGACATTAGAATTACACACAATGAAATTGCATGTGTGTGTTTGTGGAAGTTGGCCGGTGTTTCCGGCAAAAAGGAATCATTGTGTGTCGTAAACAAAGTTAGGTAGTGTGTGTGTGTTTGATGTTGTTCAGAGAGAGTATTGTGTGGAGAGTAATGTTAGTGAATCAAAAAGCTTCTTTTGGCATTGTCATTTAAACTGTAACTGTAAATAGGTATGTAGTAGTAAACTACAGTATAATTGTGTGTTACACTATAGTCGGCTTGAAGTTACATACACACACGAACAGACATACAAAGTCCTACAAAAAAAATTGTATGTAGATTAAGTAGACTACGTGCAATCGGAAGCAGCTGTGATGATGTAATTTTAAAAAAATCAATGCTACAAAGAAAAAGAGTTCAGAATGTGCATCATGCCAATGTGGCCACACACACACACAAACACACAACAGTGCCTTAATTTTTATTACCCAGCCAAACAGTCGAAGAATAAAGTTTGTCGGCTGCAACTAAACTAGATACAGTGTGTGTGTGTGTGTGTGTGTGTGATCGTCGTTAAAAAAAGTTGGGAGCATAATAATATACATTTGTGTCATTCAAGTTTCAATTTCATTATTTGGATGCAGGAGGGAAGGGAATGGGAATGGAACTCTCTCTTTAGTATTAGTTTAAAAAATTCCTTTTCCATTGAGGGTTTTGTGTGCAGCAGACTGTGTGTGTTTCAAACACAGTGTTTGAAGTCCAGTGTTAACATTTTTAGTCATATTTCAGTACAAAAATCTGGGACCATGGCAAGATAGTCAGTACTGTGAATTTTCTTACTCACACATACACATCTCCACATGTGCTTTGGTTAGTTAGCTTTCATCTCGAGTTTTGTGTGTAAGACTTATATGTCAAGTTGACTGCAACCAGTGTACACTGTGTGTGTGTCATTTCCTGTGATTTGCGAGCACACTTTGAGAGTACGAGATATTTCTATACATTCGTATGAAGAAATGGTACGAATTTGAGTGTGGACATCAGAAGACAGTGTGTATGTGTGTCGGATGTATGTTACTCTGTAACATTTCTGTTTTTTCTCTTTTTGCAATCAGTCGTTCGACCTTGTGCTGATGACTCTTGGACTGAAAGGGAAACTGAATTTTGAATAATCAAAGACAAGAGGAGGGTCGTACATGAGGAGGAGGAAGAACATGTGAAGACGCAGTTGCTAGTTCTTTTCATCAATCAAAGTAAGTCTTCATTTGTCATTTAATATCAGACTCAATCTTTTAAACTCAATTGCTTAACAACATTACACACTACACACACATATATATTCTGTTACATAGGGAGTGTAGTGCAGAAAAATATTATTTAATATTACGCTATGACACACACACACAGAAACACAAAGTTGTGCAAGTCCCTCCTCCTCTCTCATCGTCATGTCAGTGGGACAAAAAAAATGATGGGAGAAATTCACATACTGCAATAATATTGTCCCTCATCAGTTTAGCCATACAAAAAATCAAAAATGGAATTTTACTCAATTTAATTATCATTATTCTTATTCAACATACTCATGAAGTTGAATTAACAAGTCATAACACGAGACAAACTGTTCTACAGATACTTTCCATGAATACAAAGTACACACACGAAAAAGTATAGCCTTGTGAACTCCTTATGGGTTTTGATGTGGTCAATCCATGTATGTACATGAGAGACTGTAAATAGATAAAATGAAAGACTCCATGTGTGTGATTGATTGACGATTCAGGTGACTTGGTATTATCATGAAGAGGAGGAGGAGGCCACAAATTTGTACACACACACACGCACTTTTTTCTGCATTGTAATCGTTCATGAATTAATGGGTTGTGTGTCTCGTATTTGTATGTATGTAGTATGTAATGTGTAAAGTTGAACGAACGTCTTTGTAAAAAATGGTGGGTTCTGATTTGTGTCTTGTAGGAAATGAAGACTCGAGGAAGTTTGCTAATTTTATTCGTTGCTCTACTTCGGTCTGTCTGGAGTTCGGCGGTGAGTCGACATAAAGGAAGGCTCAATGGAGAATCCTGTACTTCGTACATTGACTGTGGTGACTCTCCCGACTCCTTCCTTATGTGTCATCGGAAAATTTGTCAGGTGAGTCTTGAGATCAGTTCAAAAAATATTTTGTGTATTCATTAAACTTCTGTATGCTAAAATTGGAGCAAAATGAAAATAATTTGTTGTGATTTTTTTACTGCAGTGTGCAGATTTTCAGTATTATGTAGAGAAGGACAGGATGTGTGTGAGTATGCTTGAACAAAAATGTGACACTGAGGAACCCAAAGATGGTTTACCCATGGTACGATGTGGAGAGAATACAGAATGTCGACAAGTACGCCATGACCGATTTGGTCGTTGTTCTTGTGCACCAGGATTTTTGTCCAATAGGGAAGGGAAATGTATGTCAGGGAGGTCATCTTCTCATCATCATGTTAATTCCATCCTACCGGATCATCCGAGTCATCAAAGGGGAGATCATGGAGGTCACCATGAGGTTAAACAGAATGAAGATGGAAAAGTGAGAAATGACAATTCTTTCCCATTCTTCAGTGCTAATACAAATTCTAAAGGAGGCCATAATGCCAGCTCAGATGTTTGTCGAGTGTCAGTGTTACTTGTGAATTTTTTACTGAGTTTACTTGTGTCAGTTCATTATTTTCAAAATGGATGATAGTAAAATACATCGGCTAGGAAAATGGAGGGAGTGTGTGCCTTTTTCAGTGTTTTTTTTCTGTTAAGTGGTGATAGAATTTATTATTAGTTTATACTGTTGTAATTTAGTTGTTAAAGTTGAAGTTAAGTTAAGTGTTAATCATATGGTTATACAATATTTAATAGAAGTAGAGAGAGAAAAAAGTTGTTAATATATAAGTTAAAGTAAAAGCTATGAAGGATTTTTTTTGTTTAATTTATTTTTGTAATGGTCTTCGCATTAATTGTTTGTTGTTGTGTACAACACAAGATTTTGTAATAAATAGGTAAGGTAAAGGATAATACATTTTAGGAATACACATTACGAATCATGAATTTTTTGTACTTGTATATATTTACATTGTATATTCTGCTTGTTGTTCACTCCACTTAAAATCAGGTAATTTCATAAGGGACTCCCCTACTGTAGTAAGGGAGTAATACAATATACATATTATATGCGTTTATTTTTATTTCTATACTCTTATAAAATTAAAGAATAATGCTCACAGTTAAAAATTTACAATGTATACTCTGAACCAGGTGCTCGAAAAAATATTACATGTACACACACATCATTTATTTATTTTGTACACCATATTACCCGTGTGTATGAGGTTATTCTAATTATATATTACCTTACAAAGTTACATTACACAACCGTTTAAAGTTACACAAATATATATTGAATAAATAAACCATCTTTACACTTAATAGCCCAAAGGATCAATGGGCTCTATTCTTGAGATGGTGAAGAATTTTTATTGGGTCAATTGTCTTTCATTTATTTTTTAACAACAATTTTACTTTGAGATTAAAATGTAATTTGAGAGGTAAAAATCATCGTGTCAGCAATTTAAAGAGGAACTTGTCAAAAGTTCGAAAGTTCATTTACCATGTGAATTGTGTTCGTGGAAAAGAGTGAAAATATTTATGGTAGGACATGTCGCATGTGCTCAAATGTGAATTGATGTCAGGTACTCATAAATACAATGCAGTACACGACAATCAACGCAACTTTACTATTTAATCTCAGATTAGTAGTCAATCCGGCTGTTTCTACAATATGTACTAATTAATTTATGAGTGGGTGTATGTGCTCAGGGAGTGTTCCCTCAATATGGATATGAGTTCCAATGAAATAAGTGTGTGTTTGTAGGGTGTTTAATTGTTTAATCTCTACTAATCATTTGATAACTGCACGGATTTTGATTACATAATTTATACCAATCAATTTTGTCAGAAATCCCCCTTCCGAACGTCACCAAAGACGTAAAACTGTAATTTGAAAGGACATGTTGAGGTCAAGTATTTATTTGTGTACCTAGTAATACTAGTTTACACTACACAAGTCAGCAAAAACAATCGTCAAGACTTGAAACCTATTTTTCAGTTCTTTCATCAGTTTTCCCACTCCCCATGTTTAACCTTCGTAAATTTCAGCCTTTTAGTCGAACTTACATTATCATTCACATTGGTGTCCACCATTATCTGAAAAATTGCACTACTCCAGTTCCTTATTGACATTTCCTGGTAATACATTTTCACTGTCCCAGTAAAGCACGTTCCAACTTTCCCTGTATTGCATATTTCTGTGTAAATTCCTATTATAATTTACATAACAGTCTCGGTATGCTTTCCTCATGCTCAACTACCACATTTCATAATATCACGAGTCAATGACTGTCGAATCGGCAGTGTCAATCAATGGAGTTTGAGATAAAAAGATAAATAATCAACATGCTTATAAAATAACCAACTTCCCCAGCTGCACCAATTAGTTCCACCTCAAACACCTATAAACTTTGTTGTCCCAAATCCCCCCTCTGCCTTTCCTTCAATTATACTTCCCTCATCCACCAAACTCAATTAATTTAGGAAATAATTAATAGAAATAATAATGACTTTATCATTTTGGATCTCATTCATTCTATTTACAGTTGTCAGAAGCGGAGTAGGTAAGTCATCCGTTATTATTTATTATTTTTCTAGTATTCTTGATACGCAATCATCCATACCATGATTTTATTTTCCAGACAGTTACCCAACAGAGTCTTCCACCTGTCAACTCAAATCTACTCTGTCTGCTCAATTAATTCCCCAATTTTTCAGTGACAATGAACTGATTTTACCAAAACGTCATTTGAAAGATGGGTCATGGACAGTAGATATATCTAGTCAAGGATTCCGTGTGGAGTGCCCGGGCTGGGGAAATCGTCTCAGAAATTTTGGAATCAAAAGTTTGTCCGCTACTTGTGGTCCAAATGGGAAAATTCGGGTGTGTGTAATTTGAAAACACAAAAAAACAATTAGTTTTTGGGTGTGATTTAGAAAATTGAATAAAATGCTTGTATTTCAGACTGAATATGGCCTGAAAACTCTTGATGAACTCTTGTGTGTTAAACCAAGAGCTGCAACAGCAATCCGCTGCGGGACTTGTGACAATGGAGAGGGAAAGGCTACCAAAATTTGCATCAATTTGAGTGAGAATAATGGGTAAGTGCAACAAAAAGAATATTAGTTAAATATTTAAAAACATGTAATTTCAAATGTTTTTGTCTATAGGGAGACATATTACTGGATATGTCATGACGAAACCCGGTCCGAGACTGTGTACGTGGTCAGTGACATCAATGGTCTATTGTTGGGTGACAGTGTTCCAATTAATAGACCTTCATTCAGTGAAGGTGACTTTTACCCTGATATCTCAGCTGACAAATGTTACACACAAGCGGAACAAACAAATACTGTTGCAGAACTGGTATGACACACACGGTTAAACCATAATGTTGACAATTGAATCTGCATGTCTTATAAAAAGATTTGATTTTAAACAGCTCAACTCGGAGACGTTGGCTAATCAGTACATCAAACCGACACAGAATCTATTCATGGCTAGAGGACACATGATGCCAAATGGAGGTTTGCGATTTACACTCCTATGCCCTTTGTAAACTAATATAATTGAGAGACATTTTTTACTAAATTTTTATCTCAATACTGTGCAATATTAGATGGGATCTATGAAAATGAGAAGAAATCCACATTTTTCTTTGTAAACGTTGTCCCACAATGGCAAACATTTAATGGAGGAAACTGGGAGGTAATTGAAAATCTTTACTTCATACTGTCATATAATTCACATGGATTACCGTAATTTTACAATTATTTTCCTGGGAATTTTAGAGACTGGAGAGTGCTGCAAGAGAATATGCTGGAGAAAAGAGTGTGGTGCTCAAAGTGTACACTGGAGCCCATGGTGTGGCTACACTCAAAGATGAAAATAATAATGACGTTGAAATATGGCTAGGGAAAACGTCTGATGGGACACTAGTCAAAAAAGTACCAGCACCTCGGTAATTACCACAATTGATTTAATTTATAGTTTACAGAGAGAAAAATTTTTTAAACATATTTAATACACTCTAGGCTCATGTGGAAAGTTCTTCACGATCCTTCAGCCAAATCAGCTGTGGCCATCATTCAACTGAATAATCCATACCCGGAGAATCATTTGGAAGCTGACAAAAATCTGTGTTCTGACAAATGTGACGATTTATCCTGGGTCAATTGGGACACTGAAAACGCTAAACTTGGTCTCACATTCTGTTGTGATGTGGCTTCCTTCTACAAAGCAGTGCCAAACGTACCAAATTTGGGAAACCTCCCACTTTTGGATTACTAAACTTTTCAGATCTATTTTTTTTTAAAATGATTTTTTTTATAAAATATTGTTTATTGTTGTATAATGCTGCAGCTGCAGGTAGGTTGAATTACTGATCCCAATAAAAATGTACATGCTGGACATTTGTAAAGAAAAAAAGGGTGGGCGACGGAGTACTTTAAATCAGACATACTTTATTTGTTTTTAATCTCAGTCAACAAGTTCACATACGCTCAAAGGTACATATAAATATAGCACAAACGCTATAAAGTGTCGGGAAAACACGCAGTTTTGTGGGCAGCACAACAGTTCAGGGAAATATAAAGGGAAGAGCAATACTTGAAAGCATATCTGTTGAGGAACTCGTGGCACTGAAAATATAAAAAGATCAGTTTTTACTTTTTGTTGTTATTCACCTGTACATCTTTGATTAACTACATTTCAGTTTGCTATTAATTATTTTTGAATAAAAAACTTACGGTCAATCCACCTCCGATCCGGCTTACTCGGTCTTTGCACTCGTTACTGCCTCCTATATCCAACGAACACAAATCACAAGAAAAGTATCTGTCAACAATTATCATTTCACTTGGAGAGAAAATGTTGTACGCTCATTCATCCACTCGTCGCTTTTTCACAGTTCATATATTAACCTTTGTATTTACAAACATGGAGACACCAAAAAGTGTGTGTTACTTTCTCCACACAACTTTCTCTGAGGTTAGTAAAAAAACTTTTTACAAAAACTTAACTAGTACTATTGTACGATTATTTGTAAAATATAGGGTTATCTTTGTGTGTGTTTTTGTTTTTTGGAGTGTTTCTTACTCTCCGTCGTCACTTGGGTCATTTGTGTGGTCATTCTAAGGGTAGTTGTCTCTGACCTGCATTACGTTATATATTTACAGTTTGCATTTGGAGACCCTCATAAAATTACAATTTACATTTTTTTCAAAAAAATATGTACAAATACAATACAAGGAATGAGATATAAATTTTGTTAATCAAAAATTAATATTCACAAAGCTACCTTCGAATTCAAAAGGAAATTTCTATTGTCTACCTTTAATTGTAATTTAGTTGAGTTACAGTCGTAAGCTACAAAATGATAAATAGCATCATGTCTATGTCTGCAACAGAATTGTTATGTTTTTAATTGATCTAATTTACTACTACAATATGTACTTCTACTAGCTGCTTAGTAGGTAACGACAGAAAATCTTGTCAATTAATTTGTACTAAGCTACAAACTACAGCTAAATGCTAGTAAGTTAAGTAATATTTTGATTTGTGTGTTGTGTGTCATGCTTTTTTGACATTTGTGTACTTTATCCCATGACCTCATGTTCCACATGTAAGAAACTACCCCGATTTTTTATTGTAATATTTAGGTAAAGGAAGGAGACTTATGAGTCACACAAAACACACATGCTTTTCTTTTGTGACTTTTCATCCATGTAAATTATTTTTCAAAGCAATTGCATTTGCACTGCATTCGTCAGCTTCCATGCTTCCAAGCGCAACTCACTCTGTTTTTGAATACACTGAAATGTGAGTGGTATTTGCATAAAAACATAATCCATAATCTGAGCAAAACTTGGATTTTGAGAGGAGAACTGACATGCACCCCGGTTAATAAATTTTTGGCAAAAAACAGTAATCAATATATTTTGAGAGTGCGAGAAGAGAGACAGGAAAACCTAAGCGCGGTTGACGTAGTGTAAAATTGATCTCTCTCTTGTAATTGTACCTGTGTGGATTTGTCTCATTCAAGTAAACTTACAATGATGAGGGAAAAGTGAAGGATCCTTTAGCTGGCGGTGAATCACTTCGGATAATGGATGGGGTGATATGGGAATAGTCTAGAAGGAGAAGAGTGTACAAAATTAATTAACCTTGTTCCAAAATTATTTTTTTATTGTGTCAAAATAATATTGATTTGAAGTGGGAATATTTTTACCTGGTATAATATTTTCATGTTCTACGACACACCGACCACTCACACAATGTTGCTTTTTGTACATACGAGGAAAAATGAACATAAATACAACTCATGGTTATTAAATTCCTTCAACAATTCACTAAATGTGTGTGTCCTTCCCACACACAACCAATTTGATCAATTCAATAAAAATTATTTCGAAGAAAATGAATGAACTTACATGGCCGTCACCACACGGTGAGCCCTCGGCAGCCGGTCTGTAAGCTACACAGTAGCCAGAGGTTGCATCGAAACAAAATAATTGAGCACAAACCCGATCGTCTTTCTGCAAATACACCATCAAATCACACCATAATTTTTTTGAAATTTCAAAAAGATTTAATAATAATTTGGAGAAAATTGTTTGAGATTCTTACAAAACAAGCGGATGTGCCCCTGTCTTTTCTACACTGAGCGTCTAAACTTAATAATTTTCCTGGTAGAACTCTAGGTAAGGAACTGGAGAAAGCAAAAGAGAAAGTAAATTAAACAACCGACATTTTAAAGGATTTTGGACTTAAATTTGGATTATATTTTAATTACCCGTCTTCGTGTGGAGAGTTGTACAAGCACGTTGCTGTGTCTCCACTGTAATTTTAGTTTCGTGAAAAGAATTTCGTGATTAATATAAAATTTGGGTAAATTCTTATGAGTAATGATTGTCTGAACTTACTTGAGAAAATGGTGAAATTGTGCAATGGAACAGGGTGACCACTGGAATCCTCTTTCTGTGTGTCGAAGGTCACTCATTATATAACCATCCTCCCACCGACATTTCTGAGCTCCTGTAAATTTTTTAAAAAAGAGATTTTTCAGTTAATCGTGTTTGATAGTGAAAATTAAAAGAATTTGTAGTTTCTTATGACATACCAGGGCCACCGAGGTAACTGGGTGCAGGTGAACCATCATGTACACAACCCAATCTGAAAGATAAATACATTAATAATTTACACAAATATTCCATTTAATTCCAAAGTTGACAGTGAGACACTTACAAATGGCCGACTTCGTGTGCGGCGACAATAATTCCAGAAAAGCCACCAGTGTCTTCGACAATTGCCACTGAATTAACTTTCTCCAGTCGTTTATTCACGACGCAAGCACCTCCCACGTAAGCGAAGCCTTGACACAAACAAATTTTATTAAAATTCCGTACAGGACAGCTTATAGTGTCAAAATAATTATTGAAAAATATTTTTTTAAAAAATGAGTAGTATTTTAAAAAGGGTTAGTTTTTTTTGGGTTTGGGATTTTAGTGCTGTACATGGTTTTTTGTATCAATTCTGACCATCTAATGATTTTTTTTCTGTTTTGCTTTTAGTTCTAGAATTTCTCATCATGTGATTTTTTGCAAGCTTTGTATATATGCATGTGTGAGTAATAAATTGGGTTAGCTGTAGCTTTTTGTTAAAAAATTAAATTGGACATTTAAAAAAAAGTTTAGTGATTATTATTGTTATTTTCTTTTCCATGCCACGCCATGTTATTTTTACATCACGTTTTTTTCCAACGGACGTTAGAGTGAAGTTAGAAATGAAGAGGAAATAGAAAATTAAAGTCAAATTAAATTAGTATCTCATTTTTTCAGTTATAAGATTGTTAAAATTAGTAAAAAAAAGACCACATAGGAATAAAAATAAAAAATTGATTAATTTCTTGTCGTTAGCTTAAGCAAAAAATAGTGCAGTGTTCAGAAATTTTTTTTGAAAAATTTTTAGTCTCAGAGTCCATTCGCTTTCCGATATGAATAAAAAATCATAATGGAAGATTATCAAGAAAATTCTTCTTAAAAAAATAAAGTGCCTACCAGTAGAGTTACAGTAGTAGGTAAAAATAAATATGGAGTAAAAAAAGAAGTGAAAAGAGAAGGTGTCCGTGCAGTCATGCAGTGGTAAAATAAAAATAATAATAGAGTGGTGTATTTTATGATTGTGGTGATGATGGAAACTCCTCCTTTTCTCTATATAAACTATAAATATACTGCTGAGTAGTGGCTGTCACTGTTTTCACATTAATTAATCATAGTTTTTGGATATATTAATTTGTGGCTACAATAAAATATATTTAATAAATGCTCCTCTTATTTATTGCTTCTTCTCCCTCTAATAATAAGTTTGCATTTGAAAAAAAAATATATTTTGAAAAATTAGGTGCAGAGAAATTTTCCTGTCAAATGATGAAACCTTTTTTTTAATAAGTGTGTCTAAGGTTTCTCTCTCCTCCTCTCTATCACTCAAAACTTTTGAGTCAAAAGTGCAGATTTTTTTGCAAGCAGAGAACCAATTAACTGGAATTTTGTATGTTATTTCTCCCCTACGATTCGCAGCTTACGACTGGGTGCAAAAAATGTGATTGGATATTGGGGAAAAAAGGTTTTGAAGGAATACAAAAAAAAATGTTTTTTTTTGTTTTGGAAAACGATTTCGGTTGAGGATTCTTTCATTTTTGTTTGGTTGAGTGAAAACAGTTACCTGCTGTGCCACGGTTGCACACGTCGTTGGCAAACTGCCTTCGACACATGTCTAATCTGAAAGAAACGAATTGAAAAGAAAATCTTATGATATCCACACGCCCACTCCCTTCAATTTTCATCTTTTCTTTTTGTGTTTCTGAAATTTTCCCCATGTTTCGGTGGTGAGGAGCCCTTCCGAAGATCCTTGCTTTCTTTCTCTTTCTCCCAGAGAAAGTACACTTGTCGTTCCCATTCCGCCACCCATTTCTCTTTCTCTTTGTATTGTATTGTATATTAACACTTTGGATTAATTAGAGGATTAGAGTATTAGATTTTATGTATATATTTATAAAGTTGTTGTCCACATTCGTCAGTCGGGTAGGATGGTCGGTTGAATACTGTTTTTTTCTATACATTTGTTTTGTGTTTTGACTATTGACAATTTTTTTAGAAAAATAAATACAGTGTAAAGTGGGGTTCGTCCAGTAGTTTTGGTTTTGTACTTGTAGTAACTGGGAGCCAGTCTAGCCGTAAAAAAACCAAGTTTCCCCGTAGCTTTACAACAACAATTTTTTTTTTGGTTTGACTGTACACTTTTTTTGGAGTAGACAAGATGACCTGTAAGAAAAATTAAACATACCAGCTGTTCCACGGCTACATCTTCCTCCTTCTCGCCGTCGACACATATCATACCTAAAGAATAAATCACTGTATTGCTCTGTTTTAAGAACACACACACTTCTCCCATACACACACACGCACACACACATACATACGCAGACATACATTATTTTTATAAATTTTAATTCTGCTGAAGATAGTCGCAAGTTGTCTTCCAATTTTTTTAATGGGGCACATTTATATGGTGGGTTTCAGTTTCTTTCGGAAAAATAGGTAGAAAATACTACGTAGTGTCGACAGTGAGGCCAAGAAATGTCACGGATTTTTTCATAAAAATCTTTGTCCATAAATTAGGTTTTTAAACACAATTATTTGAGTATTCTGGCGAGACGTTGGAAGGAATTGACGTTTCCTCCTTCCTTTCTTCTTGTTTCACGTTATTTTGTACATAAATGTAATACTGATATATTGAAAAGTTTGAATCATTTCATGAGAAACTTACTTGGTGACGACGACCGCAATATCGTAGACTGGAAGTCGTCTTTCTTGAAATAAGTATTTGCCAAGATCAGTCAAGGCTGATGCAGAGTCCAGTGCATCCCTTCCAACTCGATTTCTTTCTAAATATGGTGTTGCATCTCGACCCTTCATCAAAACATTATTTCAAATGACCTCACTCACATTCGACAATGGGATAGTAGAAAAAAAGATTTTTTTGATTTGTTCATACCCTCGAAATTATGATGCCTGCAATTGAAATTCGTACTTTTGGTCCCTTTAATATTTTGTAACGAAGGTCAACTCCATTCCAAAATGAAACAAAGTACCTTTTAACTTGGAGGTTGTCTCCTAGAATTGAAAGAAAAACATTAAGAAATGTTGACAGGGGATTAAATCAGTGAGCAGTTCATTCATGACTTACCTCCATGTAGACGATATCCGTCATAGTCAACAATTACTAAAATTTCGGGATAAATAACGTAAGGAGCGTCCCGCTTCCTCCTGTCCGCATTCCGTTTTATCCTCGTCACATTTTTAAACTTCATTTTTGTGGGGGACTGGTCTGGTTCCATGAGTGCGTAGTCAGAATGAGAGTCTATGTGTTTCGTCTTGTACACAATGTGCATTCCTCTTGTATTGTTCAAAAATGGGACAGAGTCATTCATATTGGGAAATCCTGAGCCCTGTTCAAATCGAAAAAACAAATTCCAAAAAATTTTAAACTTGTACAAAAAAGAGTAAAAATGATGATGATGATTTGTTCATTTGACTGTGAATTTCTCACCACAGCCCATTCGTCCCCAACTTCTTCATCTAAAAATGCCTCATCATCTTCCGGTGACCTTGCTCTGCTTCGTAGATTCGATGGTATTGGTTTGACGACTAGATTACTCCCCACCATCCCGTCCTAGTCACCACCACCACAACAAATGATCAAAAGAGAAGCTCAATTAACATGTTTAACTAGTCATTTTAACAAAATCATTGCATTTTTCATCAATTTACAAATCTCTCTCTCTCTCTCTCTGTATCTCACCATAAGAAGTGACCCGTCATTTTTGTCATGGTGAATCAAAAGCGCGGCTTGATTACTCTCATCCTGATAAGCCTCTCCTATCTCGTCTTCCGCTTCCTGAAAAAATGACACAAAAATAAATTACAGAATTGTGTAAATCCATAAATCACAAAGATGTGCAAATTAGTTGTAGGACAAAAGCAAAAAAGCTACAAGCAAAGCAAAAAGGGAAAATGATTTTATGAGTTCATTTAAAATCTTGACACCCTCAGTTATTAAAGTATTGGCTCAATAGTACTTTCAGTATTTGAAAGGGCCAAAAATTTGATTGAGATTCTTTTCCCAAAGGTGAAAAGATCACTGAAAGAAAGAGAATGTCATACTGGACTTTGAAATGTATTTGAAAACAAAGGGAGAGTTTCACAACCATGTAAACTTTACAAACTGTATTTTGTACCTTACATTCATACTCCCATGTCATTATGAATGGGAGTCAAATGATAAAACCACACACACACACACACATTTCCAGATGGTTTTGTTAAAAATATAACAAAACATAATCCCCTGACCCCTGACCCTCCTGGGTGGTGTTGATGGATGAAGAAAGAAAGGAAGGGTGGAGAGCTTTCGTTGTGTACATGTGTGTTCACTCTCTTGACAAAGAAACTTAAATTGACATTAATAATAATAGTCAATAATACACTACATAATTTTCTCTCTCTCTTACCCTCACTCTCGTTTGAATAAGACATACACCTTTATGTACACACGCACATCCAAGTATTGTGTTGCTGTACAGTACTAGATTTACATCTTGGTCTTGTTTTTATTGTTATTTGTCATTCCCTTAATCCATCTACTAAAAGTAGCTAAACTACAGTGTACACTCCTCCTCGTCATCATTACTTGCCATTTACAACATTCTTACACATTTTTTTTCATAGCAACTATTCCACTCTTGCTTATTTACAGTCTGCCAATCTCCCCACTCACTCTCCCTCATACATGTATGAGAAGACAGAAGTGCAATTCTGTGGAAGAAAACAAAAGGACCCCATCATCATCCACGGCGACGGGAACAACAACAACCACAACAAGAGAAGACAAAAGCCGTCAAACGTTCCCTTCAATCTATGTCGAACTTTTTTTCATCTTGTATATATTTTGACATACAGTAGACATACTCTACTATCATAAATCCGTCCACTGCACACACCACAACACAAGGAACAGGGACAATACTAGGACAGGCACAATAATGTAAATGTAAAATAAATATACTGTACTATATTGTACTGGTAAAAACAAGTCATTGTCTAATTACGAGTTAACTTCAGTTGTATTCTTAAACATAGGAATTTTGAGTGAGCAACTATGTACACAATTCTACTATGTATTTTTACTGTTGTGCTTCCTCACTCATGAATAATTGACCCTACCATTTCAGTTTCTTTAGAGTTGACACGAGTTATAAATAATACACACACGCATAGGGGGTAGACTACTATTTATAATTTTTAAAATATAATCCCAACATCCAGGTGTAGACTCCAACACTCTCTGTGTAGAGTAGATCAGGTTGCAGAATAATAATACTAATTTTGGCACTGTGTGTGTGCCTGTAAAATGTGCAAAAATTGTCGTCTTAGCCTTCTTCGTCTTTCGGGTTTGACAACTAGATTTTATGGGTTAGTATTTTTAAAAAAGGTGAAAAATATTCTTGTTGAGTGTTCTTGCAAAGCTAGTTTTTCTTTCAAATTGTAAATCCTTGTCTCGTCTCACAAGGTTTTCTAAGAAGATATTCCTTTTAGCTACCGCATCATCATCAATTGATTTAAGAGCTAGTATCTCTCTACAATCCCATAAAACTAATGGCTAGTCAGTCAAATCTTACTGACCTTCGCAATATAAATAGTTGTAGAGAAAGGAGACACGCACACACAACCAGATATTATTTTTAGGAGTACTTTTGCCTTTTTTGATTGAAATCCCCTTTAATTAAAAATCTAGAACAAGTTCTGCTCTTCTCTTCAGAGAATTCTCTTGAGGGCCGCTTTTTGTGTCAAATGAAAAGAAAATGCAAATTACCACATCAATTTCCATTGACACACACACAAACATCCACACAAGTTTTACATGGGGAGTGGGAAACACAAAGGAAAGGGAAAGGGAAGGTGGGTGTATATTGGATTGGATGGTGAAAGGTTTTGCGTGACAATTAAAAAGCTTCCGGAAGTAGAAAGGATATTAATTCGAAATTAGTTTGTGTGACTACTGCTGCTGCTGCATCTCAATGAAGACTATCCTTATAAGTTCAATTGTAAATTGAACACGACACCATATATCTACCTGTACTCAATTACACGACATGTCAACACAACGAGTGTCAGCTGTGTGTGTCACATGCCATGTGAATACACACACCACTGTAGTGTAGTATATACTAGGCACACACATTATAATCGAACAAGGAAATCGAAGCATTATTATTAATTGTAATTTCATTCCTATTTTACATACTCAACCTGAACCTCGTGTAAAATCAAATCAAATTGCAAGTTCCAATTTGGAACATGTGCTCTGATAAAATGTTTATGTAGTATTGAACTTCAGGCTCTTCAATTCTGTTGTGTGTGTCCTTTGGTGTCGGGCAATTATTGTCCCTGCCAGTTATCCATCAAACTTGACTTTTCCAACTATCTATAGTTTTAATGATAATGTTTGTTTGTAGCCACACACGTGCTCTCAAACTCCCTTGAAATAAAGGCTTCGTCCAAAAAAATCATTATATAAAACAATTTATTTACTTGCGTTAGCATATGGAAACGTGCATTTGTGCATTTTCCTTCCTTCCCTTTCTTTCATACGATCATAAAAATTAATAATTTAATTTATGTGTTTGCCAGTCAACTAGTTTATAATTTTGTGTGCGTTTGTGTGTGGATCTCTAATAAGCTTGTCAGTCAACAAAATGCGCTTCATCTGGTTTCGTCTCACTTTTCTCTCTCTCTCTCTCCTTCTTTCTTGCATATATTAACCTGGAGTGATTTGAATCATATTCGCTGTATCATAAAATTCATATCATCTTAGTTATGAATGTTAATCTTTTGATAATTTCACCTCTCTATATTGTAAATCGACAATGTGAACTGGTTATGTGTGTGACTGTGAAAATAATGCACAATATTTGGACTGTTAAGTAATTTGAATGAGATGAATGAGAAAATATATACACACACACGATTCATATCTCCAGCTTGTGTTTCTTCTCAATGGATGATTTATGAGGTGTTATGATTTCTCATTGGAAAATTTAGACAAACTTAATTAAATCACCACATTAACAACCATTTACATTCATCACTGTGTAATACTGTGTGCACAACACACACGAAGAAGGGACACACACAGATTCACTATCATAATAGTAATGTGTGTGTGTGTACTTTTTTGTTTCAAAATGGCTTGAGATGATGTGGACACAAAAATGATAATGAGCTTGAGCTTTCTTTGTAAACAGATGAGGAAGTGGGCACACACAAATCAAACGTGAGCATCATTTCCTTGAGCTTTTTCATCCATGTGTACTAAGCTGTGTAGGAAGAGACAATTAGTCAGTTTGTCTTTTAATTATTGTCATTAAAACTTAAATTTTTTCATTCCATCTCTCCATGCAAATTACTTGTCGTTTCAAAAAGAACAAATATTTGTATGCACATCATGGAATTTCTCTATATGTAACTGTTCTCAGAGGAAATTATGCCCTGGTGAACTAATTTCAGATTGAAATTGTAAAATGCACTGATTTACAACTGTTCATAACAAAAATGAGGAACATGAAACTGTGTTAAAGTTTTAAATCATCCTTGTAGTTTTACTAAATTAAATTGAGACAGAATCGTGACTTTATTGCTGTCATAGTACAATACTCGGCTAAAAATAAAAGTGTCACTTTCCAACTCCAAAACAAATCCATAATGTATTGTATTGTTGCATCATGTCATGCCATGTAAAATTTGTAGTGTAGAAAGTCATACACAATTGACATTTCTATATTTATACTGGGTGGCTCAGTTCAAGTGACAACTCTTTTTTTACAGGAACTGATTTACAATTTTTTGAATAATTCTCTCAATTAAAAACGAAGATGAATTTTCTAACAACCTTTAGTGTTTTTTGTGAAGATTCGCAATTTCATCTTCTAGGTGAGAAAAAAGAAATCAAAATGTGATATAGGGTCGCGGTGAATTATCCACGACAATCTGTGCTTTGACTCAATACGACGACCTAATTATTTTTAATTTTAGTAATTTGACATCAGAAAATGTCAACAAATTCTGCATGACAGTTGGATGAACGTACAAACGTGGTCAACAAGTTCATTAAAAATTTTTAACAGTCAAATGAATTTTTGGGTCGTACGTGCAATTCTAAAATGGAGTGTAATGTCATGGACCACCCAGGACGGTCGCAGCTGTTGATTTTAATTATTACAATTACCATCCTTGTATGTCATAATAATTGGACGACATGTGAAACATGTTTTAAATTTCGACTGTCACTTCAATATGAATTTGACTGTTCCAAAAGTAGAACACAAATTTTTATTTGCAATTTGCAAATATTATGTATCTAATTTTGGCACTTTACACAGTACACACAGAAGATAGCAAACAAAGATGGCTGGTGTGAGACTGTGTGTTTCAGTGAAAGTTTTGAGATGTAATAAAAATCAGTTCTTGTTTTCATCATAAAAATCCTACTCTCCCATTCATAACAGATGAAACAAAAAAACTTTCAAGACTCTTGATACAAGTACAAGATAAGTGGAAGAAATTGTCAAAAATTATTTGTTGCAACTTTTAATTAACTTCTGACACACAATCAATATTGTAACAAGTATTATGTAGCATCTAATATCGATGGTGTACAAGACACACACATACACAGGGAGAAAGTGATGTAACCAAAATAACTGGATGGCCACTTAAAGCCTTCAAAGTGTATGTAGACAAAAGTGTTTAAATTAAGTGATGATTAAAAGAGTAATTGAATCCGATGTGAAACAATGATGTACTCTCCTCATTAGTACTCTTTTGTTCAACGTTGTGCATATTTCATTGTCATCCAGAGAGAGAGAGAGAGAGAGAATGGTAGCCCAGGGAGTAGGTTGCATTTTTTCAGCTAATTATTTTTGGAATCTCTTTCGTCTCGACAAAATGTGCATCATCTCTCCCTCATCTCATTAGTCTGTCATATTATGCATATACTGTGTTTGTGTGTGTGTGTGTGTCATGCACTTATGTCAGTTTCTTTTGTTTACCTTGTCAAACTACAGACGACAAACAACTGGACTTGTGTCTGCTCCTCCTGTCCCCACGAATATTTAATTACTAAATTAATATTGTCAAAGCTATAATAAATACTTGCATACCATCATCATCATACCAAAGTGTTTGTATGTGGTGTGACATTACATATCAAAGCAAACAACAACCCCACACATTGTACGTACACACACACAACACATTATTATTTATTATTAACAAATTTAATTTTGTGTATGCTTTTCTTCTCTCATTGTACAGCTGTTAGCAGATTGGAAGTTTACAGCCTTGGCTTAGATTTTTGTTGGGTTAAGAGCATCTGTGTGTTTGTCTCCCAGCTTGTGTGTGTGTATTGGCATGTCAAACATTAAACATAATTTGATTCATTACAATAGCCATAATATCGGACAATACAATGCCAGGAGCAGTACAAGTTTAAATGGTAAATGAAAATTACATGTGGCTGCATGTTACAGTCAGAAAAATTTAATGAGAAAAACTTGCATAATTGAAAATTTCTTCCCCTCCTCCTCCCTCCATTCTGTCTTCCTTTTTAATGTAACAGGACTAAATGTCCCAAAACTTAATTTGATGTCATTTACTCTCTCTCTCAAGCTTTAGAACAATGTATGCTTATTACTGTACATTTACCTTGCGCTTAAAATAGTAGAGGGGAAAAAAAGGGAAAGTCTTTTCTGCATGAAAATCTAGATTTTTGAAGTTGCTAAACTTCGTCACTCATCACAAACCTCACATCACATTACATATCAGTATCACCTGTCGACTGACCTTACCAAGTTGAGACCAACTCAGAACAAAGGAAGAGGAGGGAAGGCAAGGAGGGGAAGCATTGTCAATTAATTAATTAGCGGAACTTGCACTATGCAAATTTTGATTATAGGTGGTAGTTTCAATTTGCATATACAGAAAATGTTTAATATAACGTCTATTGTTGTACATATTGTTTTGGATTAACAACCCTTGCAAAATACGTTATATTTATATGGCGATCTGGTGCATTTTGTGGCATTCAGTAATTTTTGCAAAAGAAAAGTGCCATTGTCAACACCCGTCTCTTCTTTGTCATGTAATTTAACCAATTCTCTCTCTCCCTGTGTGTGCCTGGGATTTAAACTTGAGTTTGTAAATATCAGAACAAACTGTCATTATTTTCACACTGACTGTTAACTATTTGAGAATGGAAATGTGTGTGTGTGAGAGAGAGAGAGGGAATGAATGACTGCATCTACAATGCTTTTAGTACACAATGGTATAAAGTTTACTGGGGGTTTAATTAATGTAAAATTAAATAAGAAAAACATGAAAAAACTTGCACAAGAAACACACACTTCAAAGCGAAACTAATTTTCGCACATGCAGATGCAGATTGATTTAACCATCAAGAACAACACACACACTCACACACACATGGAGGACACACAGGAGCAGAACAGAACAGACTGGCACACACACACGGACTGTCACGGTATTATGCAACTGAATTTTTTAAAAAGGAAATTGTGTAATGAAATTATACGTACCGTGTAAACCTAATAGATTCCAATTACTTGATACATTAATAAATTTTCAGAGATATGATATGACCCCCCGTGAGTGTGTCTGCGTGCCGTTTTTTCTTCTCTGTGTGATGGTAGACCAAGTCCATTTTTTTCTCCCAATTTTCTTAACACCCTTATATACTACATACACACGGACAACCGTATTTTTATATTTGACCACAATTATTAAAAGATAAGTTAACCACTACGCTTTATTGATTAGGGAATAAAAGTAGGTTATACAATTAGTTGGACACGTCAAAAAGTGTGTGTGCACACTGCACACGAACCAAGTAATAATAATGTACGAGTGTTTGGTGAGACACGACGAAATCGTAATACACATCAAGTAATTAATTATTTGATGTTGAATCATGACCAGAGAGAGAGAGAAACTTATCGACATAATTAATTACTGGGGTGCTAGCCTCCCTCTCTCCGTCTCTCTACAACATCATTAGTTATTAACAATGAGTTAACCTAGTTTTTACTAATGTGAATGATTCTTAACAACTACTTCACAAACATTCCAATCACTAATTATTCCTCATTACATCTCTCTCCTCTCTCCCTTTCAAGGCAAAGTTTGATGTTTCCAAGAGACTAATTTCCATAATACAACTGATGTCCATTAAAAAATTGTCAGAAAACCTTTTTTCTTGTAAAAAAAAACTTCCATTCCGACTAAAATATACTTGAATTTTTTGAAAAATAATTATTTTGACAGGAGTCAATGCTGACTCCCTGTCATCCTCTCTCTTCTCATCTTCACTGAAGATTCTTCAGTGCATGTACATACAAAGGACACACACAAACACACACACACACAAGAAAAATGACAGGGACTCGTGAAGATAGCCTCTTGTAAATGTTGCAAAAGAACAGAGCTAAAGAGCTAAGGACATGGCAGTAAGCGGCTATATTAATAATAATGACTGACTGCTACTCATTTTATTATTGTAACCTTTTCCAAGTGTTACTAATTCTCCCCTTCTGTTCTGTACTATTTTTTACCTGGTATTATGACTCACTAATATGCAGTAATCAGTTGTATTTATTTGTCTCATCAGTCTGAAGAGTTGACATGAGGACTGCGTGTGTGTTCTTTAAATTCCTTTCTGTCTTTTGATATGGCAAGACTACAAAAAAAACTATTAAATGACGAGATATCCCTTTATATTTTATTTTAACGTCGTGTCATCTTGTTTTGGCAGTGTCTATGCAAGCATTTATCCCGTTTTTTGCTGTTGTTGTTGTTGGCTGTAAATGTGTAGCATTGAGCGAGAGAGTCTTAATTTATAATAAATTACTTTCAGCCAAATTATTTTTTTTTTGGTAGAGTACAATCGTCGTCAAAGTCGTAATTTTGACTGGGTTCTCCCTAATACATATTCTGATGTCAAGATCATGACAAGCTTCATACTCAACCACCATTTTTTTTACTACGGTAGACACCTTGACTACTCGCACCAGCAAACACCGTTCCTTGAAGTCATCACACTATCACACACACACAGGTACTGTACTGACGACTCACGAATGTCATTCAGAATTTATCATACAACACAAGTTTTCACTCTCTCCCTCACTCTCTTCCTTTTGGTTGACTTTATACTGCTCAGTTGATTATTTATTTTAGTATTTGAGCCTCGGAAACAATAGCCGTGTCATCCGCCCACACAGTCTCTCTTATTACTCCTTATAGTGTATTTAAACTGAAATAGGTATCACATATTATTGTACATGTAGTATGCGGCTGTGTTCGACATTGAAAACTCATAAATTTGTTCTTGCACTACAATAACTACAACAGTTAATGCAGGGACTAAATAGAATAAGCGAAAGCTTTAAAAAGATGCTGAGGAGTTAAATTTATAAAAGAATAATTGTCTCTTTACCTGTGGTAATTCCTGGTAATGAATTCCTCTAGATGAATCCGGTTCAGCTATCCACATCCGTAGGGACTGTTTAACCAAGTGAGGATTTCTTTTTAACTGCAAACAGAAGATCAAGAAACATGTTAATAATAATCTTATATTTTCTATGAAAGGAATAGACAATATGTCTTATCAATTATTTACATACGTAGTCACAAAAGTATATGTACAAATAATGAATTTACAATGTTGACTTACTTGAAGACGAAGGTCCTTCCCAAATGCATTGAATGAGACTAATCTTTTGGCATGACTGTGGATGAACAACAATGTTCTTTATTAAATTATCCAAATTTTATATTATGTTATGAGGGGTGTGAAACAAAATGAGAATCTTTCTTATTCTATTATTAGTGACCAATATCTCTCACCCGTCGTTCTCATCCAATGACCTCTTGGTTAATGAACGAATTGACACAAGTTCATACTCTGGCACTGGAAAATTCAAAAATAAAATCATCAATTAATAAATCTCAAGCTATGATTGACTGGGCACGAAATTAAATTATGATCCAACTCTGATTTTCATCCAACAATTTATTTTTAAATGAATTATCAAGGAAGTGATTGCATGAGAGGATAAGAAATTGATGCAGGGTTATCTTGAAGAATTTCGTTTTAAAAAGGTCGTGTCATCCGAAGGAGAAAGAGAACAAGAGTCAATCATGATTTTTGGGAGTTAACAAGAGCACGAATAAAAAGAGCAGAAGTAGATTCATCAATGAAAAATCATGCTCAAGTCTAACTTGAATTAAATCTCATAATAAACTTTTTTTAAACATCCTCGTTAAATAATTTTGAGTATCATTGAGCCCTGTACATTTGTTCCTCACTACACAAAACTAAGGTCAGTTGTGTAGGAGGAGGAGGGAAAATGTTCAACTATGTAAAATCGTGTCGTCGTCTTTCTTAAAACAAAATATATTGAGAGGAAAGGTGTGTAATGATACTGTAAAACTGTAAAGAATATTTACTTCCATTTTCTACAATTATACAATAGTGTAGTGTGTACACACATAATGGAGTGTGTGACAATGAACAGGGATAGAAATCACCCTGTACAAGCTATAATCGTATTATACGTTGAAAGGTTACACACTTACATAGACACACACGTTCAACCCTGATGTTAAATTTTTGGGGTCTTTAACTACATCCCATTACACACACACACACAATCCTATAATAAATGGTTTATTTTTAAAGACTCTAAACACACCATTTGTAGTACATAATATTGTCTTTGTGTGTCGTTTGGCAAAAATTTTAATTTGCACATCATGCACTTAAAAGAGTGTGTGTGGCACTACAGGCTGTTTCAAAAGGCTTCATGTTGTCTCTCTTTCTGTGTGTGTGTGTACTGTACACCTGTTTGTGTGTGTGTAAGGTTAATAAGGAAAAAACGCCCAATTGCTGTATTTTAATTTGACAATTTGGACTCACCAAAGGATTGATTCAAGGAGTGAGTGTGTGTGCACTTCAACTTTTTGCAAAAAATATAGTAATTATTATTAATTTGCTGCATTTCTACTTGCCGTCTCACCTGACACACACACACACTACAGAGAACCTCCCTCACATTCCATAATAATGTGTAGTTAAAATGGACACATCACATGTGATCAGCAAGAGAAATAGAAACATCCTTTGAGGAGGACAATGACTAAATATTTTGGCAAAAAAAGCTTGTTTTCTCATGGCAAATCCTGCAGTTGGACGGCTCGTGGGTTACAATTTTCATCCACAAAGAAAATTAAATGAAATTAATGAAGGGCATCTATTTGAAAGTTCATACTGATTGTTATTAAGTAAACTACAAATTACGGTAATAAATTTTTTTAAAAAATATCCATACCATCCTTGCTACTGAATGTAGCTGTATCTTTTTGTCTCTCTCTGTCTTTCACTCTCTAGTTTCCATTTCATTATATCTGGACTGGCCTATAGGCTACTGACACCAAAGAAACTCTCTGCTTATGTTCAGTGCAGAAAAAAACCAGTTAAATTCAGTGATGTCATAACTGGCTTGAGAGTTAAGTGGAAATAGAGAGTGTGAGTGAGGAGTGTGTGTGTAGAGAAGGAGGGGGTCGATCACAGTTGTTGAAAGAGTGATGCATCACCTTTTCATAGTCAAGAATCAACCTTCAACATCCGTGTTGTTCAATTTTCTCCCTCTCTCTCTCTCTCTCATTCTCAATATATTTATACTGTCAACCGTCAACCACTTCCTCTCACAACGACTCTACTCAGAAGAAGATTTTTTTTGATGCAGCGAGGGAGATGAAGAAATTTATTTTTTTTGTGGGTTTTCCCCAGTGACGGCTATGTACTCAGAATGTTCCCCTTCAAATGTCATCGTACACGTAATAATGTGACGTCTCCCTGTTTCTGTGTAACATGATTATATAATACATTTAAGACTTTGTTGGACATCTTAGTCCACTTAGTGTACTTTGGTCTGTCTTATTACGTAGACGAATGTATGGGACATATTATTATTATTAGAGCTGTGGACAAAGATAAAGATGTTGACGGACTTGTGCACAATATATGTTGGACTTTTGTCATACTCTGTATAGATAATTATGATATTGTATTGGAGACACATTTCTGGGAAATCCCTCTCAGCACTACGTTAAATTTGGAAGTGAGTAATTGTGTGTATGTGTGATTTTCTTTCCGGCTTTACAAATTTTTGTTGTTGACTACAAACTACACACACACATACACAAGCACACACACTTTAAGGCTGACTCTGCTCAAGGTAAGAAAGTAAAAGTTTGTGTTGTTTGGGTCAGTTTTGTGTGTACTATACCTACAAATGACATACATGTATAGGTATAGGCGAGCTTTTCTACACACAAGAAATTACCTGTGTGTATGTGTGTCTGAGTTTGTGCATACAGGTGAGGAATGACAAAAGATGCACTCTGATCTACTACACTTATGTACACATGTGTACTCTAATGCCTGGAAGAGTGTGAAGGAGAGAGAGAGAGAAGAAAAAACGAAAGTGTTTCTTCATTCTTCTCTCCTCCTTTCCACTTGTGTGCGTGTTTGTGTGTTTACAAAATGCTGTTGTTTTTAAAGTTATATTTATACATGTGTTTTTTATGTCTTTGCATTTGTGTAGTGAGTAGAGAGATAGAGAGAGAGATAGAGAGTATATATTGGTTACCTCAAGAGCGAGAGAGTCAGTTTTATCTAAATTCATCATGATATTCCGAGTTGGTATTGAACCCTTCAAACTCTCAAAATTGTCTCAAGTTGGATTGTCCCTTGTCTACACTCTATAGAGTGTACTCAAGTTGTATACAACTTGAGTACACATGTTTGGAGGGAAAACTGTTGTGTTGTTGTCAAGAGGGGATGAAGGGGAAAGAGGGAAAAGTGTGTGTGTTATGTGGAGGTAAGATATAAATAAATTTTATTATATTATGTAGTCAGGGATGAGGGTTACTCCTGTTTCAAGGGGAAGGGTGAGCTCAGACAAATAAACACACAAATTTTTGACAGCAACAAATAACTTTCTTCCTACTATTAATGGAGTTTTCAAGGTGGAATATTTTTGTGTGTACTCTGTGTTCCTCATTCACTGTCATCATCAAAAATTCACCTGTAATTTACTGGCTTGACTACTACTAGGAGTGACGCCAGTTTAATTGACGTTAAAAAACGAACAACCCGACATTTATTCTTAAATAGTAAATACATATGTAGTGTACTCGTAAATTAATTGATGTTCTCTCTGTTCTCTCGCACTCTCGCTTTTTTGCACGCTTAACCTTCTCCTTCCCTTCAAAAAATAAATTATTCTGGTGAATCCCAAATCACGAACTACGCGAACACACACAAAATATTTAATGATACGGTGATGATTATGATAAATGTGATAATTTGAATGAATGTAACCTGAGCTGCATTTTTCATCTCATCCTTTGTGAAAAACAATACATACAGTTAAAAAACTGTTTCCAAAAAAAGAGGGATTCTCTACACGTACACTGCTTCATGTGTGTGTGCTACGTACATATGATTTAAGGATTATTTTTAAATTCCATATAAGTTGAAAGAATGTATTTCTGGTAAACACATTTTTGTACAGTCAAAAGAGGGGAAGTACTTAACAAATTTTAGGTTTTAAGGCTTGTCGCAAGAATTGAACGCTCACATAATTGATACTTTCCATTTCAATTCATTTTTCGTTGAGGATGCATCAATAATTAGAGAGACTGTCCATACCCTCATGTACAGTATGTACTTGTTGTACTTTTGGCATACTTTAGATTTAAAGGTAGAACCTTTGAAATGCATTTCTGCACACACACGTACAGGTACACACACACACACTTTTATTAATGATAGTTTTGCAGTATAAATTATATCGCAGCAAAAGGCGTTGATTTTTTAAAACAAGGGATATATCTTCGTCCGGTTAAAATGTAATATTAATAGATGATAGCCACAATACTCTCTCTCTGTGTGTATGTGTGTGTGTCTGACACTTTGCAGTATAACTCCTTACAGGATACAAAAAAAGGAGGTGAAATTATAGAGAGAGAGAAAGAAAAACGAAACACCTTTATCAGCGTAAGGCGTTTTTCATTGTTAACACACACACACACAGTTAATGTGAGTCACAATTGGTTGGATGAAAAAATTCAGAGTTGGATTGTGAAAGATGAGATGAAGTGTTGTGAAGTCACAAAAATGTAATCTTACCTAAATGATGACTATCTACTTGGAAAATCCGCTGAAGTTCTCTTTCATCCATATGAGTGTGAATCTACAGAAAATTATTCAAAATCAATTAATTTTCCAGAGAACACAATATTTTACAAAAAAAATTTCATATTTTCTGTAATTTTGCAAATTAAATTTGCACTTACTTGTTGGGAGGGAACAGCCGCTACGAAACCTATTATTGCAGCTAAGGAGATCCATAGTAATGTGGATGCAGAACACATCTTTAAACGAAGCAAGCCTAAAAAATCGGCCATTATATATGGCCACTTCTAACAGGCCCAAGTTCTGCTACCGTTACCTGTGAACACACAAAAAAATTTGGGAAATTAATAATCATAAATTACACATTTAAATTAATACTTGGGGGAGGGAGTGAGCGCTACTTTACTTACTTAGAGTTATAAATAGAATTTTATTTTTAAAAACAGGCAATATGTATTGTGTACGTTATGTCGTTATTAACAAACAATTGATGGTACTCTTGCAGGTATTATGACACATTTTTAACATTTATCATGGTGGGAGAGACAAAAGATGAGGTAATAATGTACGAATGCATAAATTCCCAATCTAATCTCCCCCATCATTTCTCTTTCAAAGAGAGTAATCTTTGTTGCAAATCCGACGACGTACTTAATTATTTTAAAAATAACAACAACAACAGAGTACAGTAAAATTTCTTTGTGTGTGTGAGAGAGTGGTAATTAAAAAACGACACAGAGACACAGCAATTCTTTTTTTGTGATTTTACTCCATTATTTTTGAGTTCTGTGTAGCACATCTCATTACAGACACACACACAAATAAAAAGGGAGAGAAAAACGTGTGGATTCTCATATCAAGGTATTAAAAGGAGAGAGAGAGAAATGACGTATTTTTTCCACGCTGTTCTTCTGCTTCAAATCAAAACAATGCAAATTCTTCTTCTTTTGGAAAAAAACAAAATAATCATAAATACAAGTTTTTGCTCGTCATGTAGAACAAAAGTAAAGTCTCTTCTTCCTTCTCCTCCTTCTTTTTCAGGTAAGTGAAGGTAAAATATTGTGTGAGGTAAGGTACTGTAATAGTCTGACTCTGGTGATGGATATATGGGAAAGATTAAGAGCAGGAAGAGGTTCAAAAAATTCAATTGAATATTGTCTCACGGAAGAGGCTTTCCAGACACAGAGTCTAAGAGGTAATATGAAACTATATTAAATTTTATGCGTGAGAAAAGTTAGTACATATCATCATCAGTGAGCAAAGGTAGTTGTAATAATTCAGCTTGATTGCGTATTCCCAGAGAGAGAGGAGACACACACACACAGAATCAAAGGACTGGAACGATGCTCAAATGTCTGTATAAAAATAATATAAAAGTATCAAAGCTGTAAGGACAGATTATAGAAGAGTCTCTCAACACGCCAAACCATTTCAATTTTTGATTTCCTAGACTTCTCAGTTACAGGAGGAGGAGGAGGAGAAGGGGAGGTAGAATCACGTACGACTAACGCCTAATAAAGAGTTCAGACTTGAGAGAAAGAGGAGAGACCACTCAACTTTTTCAACCGTGTCTTAAGACGAGTACCTAAAACTACATTCGTTTTTTCCATTCCCCTCCTCCCCTCCACACACACACACACAATGTATTTATATGCAAGGTTTTCTCGTGGACGAAAACTATCATAATAAGTATGATATAAAACTTTGTCTACGAATATCTTGTTGTGCAATTTAAATGAAAGTTTTTTTTATATTTTATCACAAAAACCAAAGTTATTACCGCATTAAATCAAATAACTTTTTTCCCCTTCTCTCTCACACTCTCTTTAGTGTGTGTGTGTGTGACTGTGTGTTTGAGGGACTGGCTCATTGAAGATCAATCATTCTCTCCTTTTCCTGAGGCAGTATAAATTGATATAGATGTATGATTGTTATTATTATCATTTCTACAACATTTCCTGGCCCTTCCTGCTCTCCCTCTTCCAACATATTAATTGTGATTGTTTTTTTGTCCCGTGTTTTCATATTATCCTCAACATTTACTACTTAGCATTATGATTATGATGTGTCTTTTTTTCGAGCTCGTTATGTGATAATACACACATATACACACACACACACAGGGAGAGAGGAGGGAGGTAGGCAAATCTAATTGAATCATGCATGAAGCAGGAGGAGGAAAGCTTTTGCCTTGTCCAAGGACAAGGAGCACTTTGCATTCGTAATTCTGAAGCAGGGAAGCCAAAAGAAAGAAGACAAGAGAGAGAGAGAGAGAAAAAAAAATCATCAGATTTCCATCCAAGCCCAACCTTTCCAACTATTGTAAAGTTCAATTGTAAAATATGAAGACATGTATTGAATTTGTTAATATCAGGATGTACTTAAGGAGGCGAAGGAGGAGTGAGAGAAAAACACTTTTTTTCTTCTTTGTCCATCTTTCCGCAAACATATTTTAATTAATCAGAGAGAATGATTAGACATAGTGTCACACACACACATGTATCCCCTTGTCCAGTGTACATTCTAAAACTGATATACTAATTGGATGTGTAGTTAAACTAGTTAAAAATCTAATTCATTTTTTACAGAATTAAACTGGCAGTGGTCAAACCTTGAAGAGGAGAGGAAAAATTAATCAAGTCAGGTGTATGATTGACACCCTGTGTATCAGACTATGATGATGATTCTATGATTTGTTAATTAAATATTTCAATCAAAAATCCAGGGATGTAATTTACATTTCTGATTCTTTTCTTGTCGTCTATTACACCATAATCCAAAAAAAAAAAAAATTATATTCTATTTAAACTGTACCATGGATGTTTAAATTTACAAAAGAGGAATGATTTTTAAAAGTAGATTGGGATGCCCAGTAGCAAATAATTGTAACAAACACAAATTCTATTGTTGTTTCTTCTGCTTTTGCCAAAAAACAATGTAGTGTACTGTGTAATTTTGTTTTATCAAAAAGTGCATTCTCCTCAATTATATTCTAGTGTCTTTTGATTCTGTTGATGCAACTGCATTCGAGCAATTGAAAGTCTCAATCTTTCCTCTAAATTCAAGTCTACTTGTTCAGGGCGTGAGGGTTTTACAGTCCAAATTAAAAATCGAGCAGCATAAAATGTGTACTTTTGGATATCAGTATTCATCTTTTGTAAAAAAAGTGGATTCATTGGTTCCTTAGTAGGTGTGTGAAAAGCTGTGGATTCATCTTCTCAACAATTATGATGAGAGGAATGATGCTCACATTTGTGTGTGTGTAACACACAGTGTGTTACACTAGAACATAAGATGAAGGGAGAGAGAAAAAAAGAGTCAATGAATTGTGTGTGTTTTTTTTAAAAATGTGTCTATCGTAGTTACATACATTTAAAATTGTTCAATTGAGACTCATCCTCAATTACCATCAAAAGGAGAGAATACATAAAAATTGGTAAAATTTGCACACTTTTTTTCTACACAAAAATTCACGTTCACTTGTGGTGTAGTCAACAAACATGACATCCTATCCTCCTTCTTGTGTCTGTAAAATTTTCAAAAGTTTGGCTAACAAGACTCAATCCAGGCGGAACAACAGACACAGTGTAAGTAATTTGTTACACCTTTGTCGCTCAAAAAAGCCATCTTCTCCTTCTGCTGGATCTAACCAGTAAAAGTGCGGATGACAACTATTTGTGGTGGGCCTGTGTGTCTTTTCCCACTTAACTGCATCAAGAGTCATGTTCAACAGACAGACACACACACACACACACACACACACAGGTAGAGGCCACGTAAGAAGAAGAATCACTTCCTTTTTTACTGTCACATACATAATACGAAATTCAAAAGAAAAACCAACATCAAGTACCATAAATGCTCAATTAGAACCCGGGTGGGGCCGGTGAGGAGCATACCCTATGTTTTAACATGTAAATACATAGGGNGGTGGGGCCGGTGAGGAGCATACCCTATGTTTTAACATGTAAATACATAGGGTATGCTCCTCACCGGCCCCACCCGGGTTCTAATTGAGCATTTACGGTAATTCACCTTTCAAAAAAATCCTTACGATATTTACCCCCTGTGTGTGTGTTGGATTTAGAGGTATGTGTGTATTTGTCATACCATAAAATTCACATGCTTAACACTTTAAAGGGGGGGCCACTCCACCACACACCAAACTTACAGTGAATTTGCAGAAGGAAAAAAGTCTGATAAAGACGAAAATTCTCAATGCTCGCAATTGTGCACAGTGTGTGTGTGTGGAGAGGAGACAGCGTGTGAGAAAAAAGAAGGGCATAGATAATGTAATGTACACAGCACACAGAGAGAGATACGCATTGAGGATGAAGAAGAATAAAAATTCCTTCTTCAAAAAAACAGCCTGACATAATCAAAGAGTCAACGATCGACTGTCTCTTTCTCCGTGTGTGTGTAATGCATGTCATGTGTACAGACTTCTCTTATATTTTTACACACAAAATAAACTGACGACGTGACATTCACTCGGATCTTGACTTAACATTTCTATCAAAATTTTGCTTGTCGTTGTTATTGTAGTTGCACAAGCTTAATTCAAAAAGTTTAAGCTTAATCATTATCAAAATACTGTAAAAATGAAGATGAGCCAACGACACACACACGTTAATAATGTCATTGTATTTGTGGATTATGAAAGGGAACAAGCCCTATTGTCCCTCAAATTATTCCACGTAACAATAATAATGATTCACATTGAGAATATTTCCAGACATTTATTTTTTTCACAAAAAAAGAAAGAATTTGATGATTATTTTTTTATTGTTGTTAAGCATGAGTTTTATTGTGTGTACACCCAAAATTGGGTGTTTCTCTCTCTCCTCCCCCCCTCTCCATATTATGCCTTGTTGTAGGTATACATTTGTAGAATTTGTAAAGGAATTTTTACTTTTTTGCACAAGTTTAATACATTTCTCTCTCACACACACCATATGTACCATACCTACTAACTGTGTTTATGTCCAATGATAAGGCAAAAAAGGAAAGTAGGGAGTTCTAAAGAATGTGTGTGTGTGTAGTCAACTAACTTCAAGTCAAGAGAGGTAAACAGGTGAATTTGGACATGCATGACTGCCATACTGGCTGACTACTTGGCTTTTGCCACTGTTGCTCCTCTAAAAAAGGATAAAAAAGACTGAATTTCTACTGACACTTCTACTGTGTGTGTACATTTTTGTGAAGGAGAGAGAGAGAGGAGTTCTGAAAAAAGTACTCAGAGCCTCACTTCTGCATTAATATTATTATAATTATTTTATATGTGTCTTGCACAAATTGAGGAATGTGTGATATGGTTTGTGAAAAATATTGCCAGCCTACCTGTATCTCTCTCTGAGTGTGTATGTGTGTGTGTGTATTTAATAGTTTCAAAGTACAAGATAAAGGTCCCAACAGGAGCAACCAACTTTTAACTATACGTGTGTGTGTGAGTGTGTGATACACAGTAAAGCTTAAACATTTATCTCCTCCTCATCATCTTGCCGCTGCGATGAGTTTCGTTATTATTATAACCAGTCAACCAATTACTTGAGCAACACCTTTATTATACACACACAATCCACAGATAGTGTACAAGTTTTTACAAAAATATTATAGAAATTCAGACAGACAGCCTTACTGTGCAATGCACTGTACTGTACTGCACACGGTAAAGACACACACACACCACACACATGCCATCCATAAAAAAGTAACAAGATATGTGACGTGTCGATGGGGGTAAGATAAATGATTTTGATCTTTGTGCTTGAAAAAATCTTTAGTAGATTTTAAGTCTCACTATAAATAATGAAGTTGTAATATCAGACACACACACACACACGCTCTGCGTGAACTCTTGTATCTGTAATTTTCTTTTGCCTTTGTATAGTTGGACCTGAGCTTAAAACAGACTAATATAGATAGCTTTGTCAATAGCAGCAAAAAATTGGATGCAGATTTTAGGACTTATAATGAAAAAATCCGGTTTATCACAAATGTAAATCATTATAAATTCATCTGAGGATTAATCGTGTTAAGAGAGAGAGACAAAAAAGAGAAAAAAATTGGATGCATTTCTAAAAATGCATTTTCTCTCTCCCTTTAAACTACTCAGTTTCAACTAATTTTAAAATAGAGTAATGTACTTATTTTTGAGTTGGAAGGCTCGCCATTTTTCCAATATGTATTCACTTCTTTTAATTGTTATTTAATTCTTTTTAATCAAAATTCTTTACAGTTTTAACGAAAGAGGAGATTGAGAGCGGCTGATTGCAGGTAAAGATGTGTATAGTCTCCTTTAGGAACTTATGGCAGGTGTAAAATTTAGAAAAAAGTCACAGGGAATTTCCCTAACTTTTGCTTCTTACGTAAAAAGTAAAGTACACACACACACACACCACAGAAGGAAACGCTATTGCCGAATATTAATGTGTATTTTTTTATGATGGTTGTCTCTTTCTCTCTCTCAGTCAAACTATCACAAGAATACAATAGAGTAGAGGATCGTACAAAGTGTACGCAAGTCCCTTTTTCTATTTTATTTATTCTGTAATATTGTACAAGTCTGATGAAAAGAAAATATTGTACATTTTTTTTGTACAAGTGTGACGAATAGTGAAAGACTTGGAATCTGACAAATCTTTTGTGCACATTTCGTGAATGGAGAAAAAAGGGATCTTCCTCTCTCTCTCATTTCACCTTTATTTGCATGAAATTCAGCGTGGACATACACTCAACTCAGTTCAATTCTGTATTTTTCGTACATATTTGATTTCGATATAATACTTTATGATCCTTTTTGTTCCCTTCTCTCCTACTCACATCCCATGCAGTGCATTGCAGTGAGCAATGAATGTTCATTTTGGATTAAATTAATTGAATATTGTAAATTGGAACAAGAGAGCAGTTTATATAGATTATTAATTGAATATCTTAATGTCTCATCAATATTCCAGCCGACAAATAGTAAATTCACTTTTTTGTACATCAAAAACAAGAGAACAAGGATAAAAGTTGATTTTTGTGATGTAACAAAAGAAGAGAGAAAATTAGAAATAATCAGTAAACGATTGTGTGTGTGTGTGTGCGTATTTGTTTAGTTCGGTTTCCTCGTTTTCTACACACCTCCAAATCTTCATCATCGATGATGATCATCATCGTATGTAGTGATCGTCATTGTTGACACTGTGTGTCCAAGGGAGGGACAAGTCAATGTCTTGCTCATCTAAATGTATTGTGTGTTGAGGAATCATGACTTAACATTTACAAGGAATGTCAAGAGAGCAAGATAAGGAAAAAAAAGTTTGCAAGGAAAATATTTAAAAAATCCTTTTAACTCCCCTTGCTAAACAAATACACACAACACACACATGGAGGGAAGGTCTTGATCGGTTACACACACACACAAGCTGCACATGTTGCTGACGATATCAATTAAGGAATGTATCGACATTAATAACCTGATTTTGTGTGTGTGTGTGCTTCTTACAATCCCCACCCCACACACACACTACAATCTTGACTATATTAAATTTCCAATAAAGTTACAGCTTCTTGTAATATCATTGTAAATTGAATTGAAATTCAATATTTAAATTTATCTGGTTACATGTACAACCAAATCAGCATAAATATTCAGAATCAAAAGGAAGACGACACACACACTCACAGCCAATCACAGAAAATCCATATTTATGAAAACTCTGTGTGTGTGTGTGTAGTGCAGATAAACAAAGTTTAGTCAAGTGATTTGGTAGATAAATTTTTCTTGGTATTTTACAGACTTTTGATTTTTCCTTGATAGTTTTATAAAACAGAGTAGGAGGAGAAGGAGAGTGATGACTACAGGGAGGAGGATGATGACAAGAAAATTGTCCAATGAGTCTTAGCATTTATTTTGTCAGCCCAAGAACAACAAAAACAACAGCAGCAGAAGCAAACATAGTCAGAGTCCATGCATGAATAAATACAATAAATTCGCAAGAAGTGAAGACACCCTATCGCGCTCTACATACAAATGAGGAACTGTAATTGCAAAGCTAGAGAGAGAGAGAAACGAGCGCATTTATTTCTTGAGATTATTACACAATTGTCGCATAGAGTGAAAGAGACACAAACTTGTCAAAAGACACACAACACGAGTAAAGTAATGTTAGAGTCACAGTGTAATGAGTGTGTGGGACACATACACACACACACACAATATTGAAAACATACACCCCTGACTCACTGACTGATGAGAATTGTACTAGCACCAGTTCACAAAGTAAATAATATATGATGATATATATAAAAATTGTTCAGATTGTTGTTGTTGAGCTGCAACCCAAACACACACACACACACACAGCAAACACATACGTACTCCTTCAGTAGGAGAACGCTGTGAAATAATAATATTCTTATTATTCACTAAACTGGCTTACTTAATGGTAGAGCGATTAGCAATGCAGTTACATAATTCTACATAGCATCATTTGTGTGATGACTTGGTGACCACTTTTTTTCCCTCTCTTTTTGAAGAAGATGAAAGCCGTTGCAAGTTGCAACCCATCATATAAAACTCATCATCATCATTTTAACAATGTTTAGTTCTCAGCTCTCAACCTAATGATTTTCCCTCTCCCTGTCTTTCCCTCTTCTCTACTTCTCTACAGTTTAAGTACAGGAGGAGAGTGTGTGCTCATGCACAGACGATATCGTGTAATAATCAACATCAACCGTCGTCGTTCTTTTTTTCCACGTTGTCATACAAATTAACTGTATACCCATCACATCTACTATCTACCCCCTCCTCCTGTTTTCTGTCTCCTGTCCGTCCACGAACAAAAATTGTCTAAATATGGATGATGATGGGGGAGAGATTGTGAAGGACGTCCATGCTTTTTTTCAAAAGATGAATTTGAAATAAATGACCAGAGACGAGAGGGAGAGGGAGGGAGTGCAAGTGATGACAAAACAAATAGGTAAGGGAATGGTCATTTAAAAATTGAAGTAGTCTATATATTATCCTCTCTCTCAATTACCTCACAAATTGTACAACAATGGCCAACACCTGTCCATGCTTAAATAATTGAAAGAGTGGAGTGACAACGTCTCACCTAATACCACTGCACAATGTTGCGTAGAGACTCCCTCCAAGAATATGAATGAACTGTCCTGGTCAGTTTCAAACAACTGAACAACAACAACGAGTGTACACCACACACAAACACACACAAATGTACCGCCTCAGTTAATTTATATTGGGTTGTGTAGTGAGGGAACTGTTCGGAATGAACAAGTGGATAAGACAAATAAATTAATCGAATCGAACGATAGATAGAAGAGTTGTGGATACCTTTTTTTGTGAAATCATTATGGTGAAATAAAAGTAAAAACTAATTAATCTTCCCAACACACACACACTCTCATACTGTAGTGTCTGGCACTATTAAGGGACTTGAAGTGTTTAAATATCCATCTAAGGACCAATCATTGAACAACCACTTTTTCATAGAATGAAATCAAATTAATTTTAAAAAACTCAGACAGATCATTCATCTCTAAGCAGAGACAGAGGGAATTAAAAGGAGCCGACATGAAGGAAAAATTCTTGTCATCAAGGAAACAGACAGACGTTAATTATTGTAAAACCGACAGTCATATGCCAAATCAGAAATAAAACGTTTAACCAGTAGTAAGACATAAGAAGTCTTTCACATTACAGCATAGTGTGTGTGTGTGTAGTGTGTGCTATGCACTCTCTCATTGTCATTTTAAACTGACAATTAGTTTTAATGAAACTTAGACATCCTTAGATGGAAAACATTACATTTTTTAAACGTCAGGAGTCTTAATTCATTATTTAGGTACGAATTGTAATTGTGATTATTGATGCAAGAGGAAAGGACTGGATTTAAAAAATTTCCATTTAAAACTTTCCTCGTTATGTAAATTTGTAAAAAAAATCATTTATGCAATTTGATTAGAAATTTTTTTTGCAAAAAACGAACTGCCCTACAATTAAAACTGTTTAAAATTTTAAAAACATTGTCAATCCCTTTCTCAAATTAGAGAGTAAAAGTTAATTTACGAACAATATGTTAAAAAATTGGAGGAGTGTACACTCAAAGTACACACACACACACCTTGTAAACTCCTTACTTAAATAATAGTTAAAAACTGCAATGTACAAGATAGTTAAGTTATAGTTAATTAGACAATCCCAATTTTCTTTCTCCCTGCCTCTCTTGTAAATCCCTTTTTTGGCTGGACGTGACACCTTGACTCAATAATTAGAACATGATCAAGTCACAGTGAGTGTCCAGATCGTAACCAGATCAATCATTTGATATTATTCATTTTTTAATCATCTTAATTCACCTCCACCATTTACTAAAAGGCACTTGTGAGTGTGTGTGTGGTGTGTACTATTTAATTCAACCGAGATTACATGCAAATGGCCTTCATCCCGTTTCAAACTTTGTTTCTGCTCCCTACTCACCTCATTAATATTTTGTAATCCTCCTCCACCTCCTTTCTTGTCAATACCAAAGTTTAATTACTATGATTAGGCTAAAAAACTGTAGAATTCTGGGGAAAACTCTTTTTAAGAAATTTTGCAACTCCCCCTTTTCAAAACCCATTGTTCTCTGTCTACGCATTTTATTTTTGCCAAAAATTCTGTCTTAAAAGCAGACAGAGAGAGAGAAGTAGAAAAATTGATGGAAGGCAAAACGATTAAAGATTAACTCACAGAGAGAGAGACAATCAAAGTCAAATGAGGTGAAGTGCCAAGAACTCATTTATCTTAAATAGGGCTAGGCAGACGGAGAGATAGGAGTTGCACTCCTAGGCATTTCATTACAAAATTTGTTACGAGGCATGGAATGGGAGACAGACAAAGAATTGAAAGTGCACAAACACACACACATGACACACACGTTTGATTCCATATCCACATCTCCCTTGGATGGATTGTGAAGAAGGGACTTTTCTTGTTCTGAACCACCACACCACACACACTCACCACCAAAAAGGCACATTAACAACGATAATCGAGCAACCAGAATTAGACTGACACGAATGATTAACTTTGAAAATGAAAGGGAAAGTGTAGTAGTAGTAGGTGAGAAGGCAGAAGGGAATGGACATGCAGGAGCAACTAAACTCATTCCAAAAATGCAATGCATCTACATAATCTCAATGCTCCAATATTTATCTCACATAATATTCATATTATAACAGCCACCCCAGCCATGAGCAGTTTAATATAAATGCAGATTCTCATTGCACACACACAAAGAGAGGAGAGGGGGAGGAATGTATCATAATTCTCTCTCCATTTTGTTTCTGGCCAGTTCGTCACCTTTTACAAATAATGCCCTGAGAGAGACAACTCCGTCACACTCACTCCAAATAATAATTAAAACAAGAAACTATGTTCTAATAAATACACTAAATAACCATTTACATTTATTACGGCATCAAAACTCTGCTTTAGGCTCTGTAAACACACACACACGCTCCGCACTAAATAGCTCAATAAAATGTGTGCAACAACAAAAGAGGGAAAGGAGAGTGGACAATTATAATCGAGTTCTCAAGTAACTTGACTCTAATTTGAAATTTACCTATTAATTTGGAGTGGGTACTAATTCCATTATTTTTGAAATCCGTTTTTTGATTTTTTTCCTCCTCCACACTTTTGATTAAAGAATGCTCCTATCGTTTTGTAACCTTTGGGTACAATCACAAAAACACAAGCACAATCACTGGAGAGAGAGTGGATTCACAAAAAAACAAAATTTTGCAGACACACACAACACATACCACCACCACCACACACAAGAAGCTGAAGGGACACACGAGAAGAGAGACACACACAAGTAGATAGATGTGTGCGTGTAATGTGTGTATGTGTTTAGTGGACAGAGAGACAAGTAGTTGGTTAAGCTGTGTAGAGCAGCTGACTCTCGGCGTTTTGTCTGTGTGATGTGATCACGACGACCAAGGAAGAGACACTGACTTGGAGAGACCGCGTAATCTCTTACTTTGCCAACAATTCATTTCATTATTATTCTTACTTGGCCGCGACTGCATGTTTCTTTTTCTGCCTCCTTTTACCACTACTACTACCACCCCATCCACACACACTATACTACACATTGCATATATTGTTGTTATAATGTACAGGCAGACACAGCCCCACAACACACACACGAGTGCACAGGTACTTACACACAGACACACACTCTGTACACTTGTGTGTGTGTGTGTGTGTAGTGTATACAATATTTAAAGTGTGTTTTGTCATATAATATTGGATGCAAAGGGCTGCTTCACTACATTTTAGTGGTGTGTCTTGGATCCTATTTTTAATTTCAGGTTTTTATGGGCACAAATTTCTAACTTTAATTTTTAAAAAATTCTCCTTCCCTGCATTTTTTGTAGTGTCAAAAATTACGAATTTTTTAGATTCTGTGTGGTTCTGTGTGTACAAAAGTTCTGAATTAAAATCCAGACCTGTAGCATTGAATTTACTCTCGCTCCTGCTATGCAAGTTTTGAATTTTTCTCTGGAGGTATTTAATTCGATTTTCATTTCTGGCCTTGGGTTTCTCTCATCTCTCTCTCTTCCGTCTGTCCCCACAAATTTTATGCTTATCCGAAGAGATACATTGACAGATTGGCTACACAGAGCTGCTAAACCCTCATAAGTTTGGTTCACCTTTGATAATCTTAATATTTTAATATTGTATATACACTGTACAAGTTTTACTCCTTCCCCCCTTCACGTTCACTTTCATTCCTGAAAACCCTTTTGTCAAATGGCGTATAATGGAAGACAGCCAGCTGTTTCCTTGTAGGACAGGTAAGATCGTTCTTAAACATAAATCTGTGAACCCTTTCTTCCTCCCTCTCTCTCTTTCTCCTGGACACAGATTTTGAGAATGGTGTTATTGTGAAGCCATTTAAAAGTCTCTTCTCACCAGCACATATTTGTTGGTATACACAGTATAACAAGAATTTTAATGACTGTCTCTCCAGACATATGGTCCTCCTTTCTTCCTTTTTTCCATTAACATAATATCCCTCTCCCAATGGTATACAAACAGAGGAGTGTGTAAGATGATGATGTGGCTCAGGAAAATCTAGAGAGATTTAAACTCCCATTCGTACTCTACATATAGTGGAGTGTGACTGTGAAATTTGGGATGTACAAATACCTTTTTCTGAAAGTCAATTCTAATTGTAAATAGTGAATATACGTTAATCACTAGTTTTTTTTGTTGTGTGCCCATCTTCCCTCTCTCTCCCCTTGTAAACAAGGAAATGAAGCATTGTTGTCTGAATATTTAAAGATTTGAAGAAAATTCAGATGGACACTTATAAGTACTTGTGAGTGATAATGAAAATCTGGCATGTATTTCTACAGATACAAGTGTCGTACAGGTGCAAGTGTCTGTTTTGTTTGGAGGGAAATTTTATTTTTGGACATGGAAAAAGGGAAATTTGTTTTGAGGATTTATGACGTCGTTCATATTACACTCTCTGTCTGTACAAGTACAATCTATTATTGATTTGGTGTGTAGACATGTGGAAGTGTGGAAGGGATGGGACTACCACAGTTTTCAGGGTCATCCGCACAGCTTGATGTCATCAAGAGTGTAAGGGAGCACGTCCAAATATAATTTATCTTTTTCCAGTATAATGTCCATATCACGAGAGAGTCCACTCTCCCTCCCTTCCTGACAACATGGACCATATTTCCTCCATTTAATTCACAATTTAATATAATATATGACAGTAGAAACTGATTAGGATTTTGTCAAAACCAAATTTTGACAAATACGGTAGGTGACCCACTGTCAAATATTTAAACGGTTTTTTCACTCTTCTTCCTCCTCTCTCTCTCCCCTTTATTCTTTTTTATTTCTGAGTATTTGTGAATGAGGAAGAGACAGACAGGGCTAATAATATCGAAAATCATAAGAAGGAAAAGTGATGTAAAAGTAGAAATAGAAATTTACATGTTTGGCACGTAAACCTGTGTTTTCAGCACATCACGAGTTGATGGGGATTCACAACAACGATTGACTAGTCAAATATTTAAATGCAACTATTGACCATAGTACACACACACACTAGTGTACAACCAAATGTTGGGTGCGTGTTTGTCCAAACAAAAGACGCAATGCAAATTACCTCAGCACAGCTACAGCTCCTCCGTATAATTTATGTATGTTGTTCAATAGGCAAGTCAGGAGGAGATGAAAGAACAAAGAAAATTCAGAGAGATTGGTCTAGATATTTTAAATATCATAATTATGATGGCATAGGCAGGAAGAGAAACACCAAGAAATTAATTAATAACCCGTCCTCCTGTCCAGTCCTGTTGAATCAAAATGAAGACAGTGTAACGTGTGTGTGTGTACATACAGTGGAGTGGTACAAAAAAGCTGGTTAATTAATACAAGAAATGGGCATCTTTTGCTCACTCAGTGTACACGCATTTTACCTTTTTTAAATTAAATATATTGAACACTCAGAAGCAGATTTGCAAATGTGGATGCTGGCATCTCTCTCTCTCCAATATTGCATGTGGTTGTTGATGTGTGTGTGTGTGCATGTTCCACGTCTCCGTGTAGAAGGAGTACACAAAATATGGGTAAATTAACATCCAATAAAAGCCAAACATGCATGAATGTCGGAGTGGAGTGACGGACAGACGACCCAACTTTTTTTGCGAATATGAGATATAGAATTTGAGGAGATATGCAACAAAAAATTTACGATTATTTCGTTCGAGAGAGAGAGAGAAAGAAAAAAAGTAAATGGCGAAGGTGGTTGGGTGAAATAGAAATGTGCTACATATGCAGTCTTTCAACCGTTGCGTACACTCATCATCATAATATTTTGTTACACACACACACACAGTAACTCACATTTCTACAACATGTACTGGTAGTAGTAGTACGGCATGCGTAAAAATTAATAAGTAAAAGCCTCAACTGGGCGTATGATTCCACACATACACACAGTTATTGTTGTCTCAAGTTGAGAGAACGAGAGTAGACGAGTTTGCAACGGTTCTAAAAAGGTACAGCTGAGCCTTTACTAAATGAAGTCTTCTTAGATAATGTTTGCAATTTTGTGTTCTGACCTCCGGCTAAATCTTAATGCAGCAGCACCCCAATCTCATCTTTCTCTCTCTCTCTATCTGTACTCTCGAGAGAGTGTGTTGAGTGATCCCAACACACACACACACTGTGTGCTGAGATATTGCATTTTTTGAACCCAATGACTTTTGGTACTCTTTTATCACACACTCTCTGTGCAAAAACTGTGTTTATAAAGAAACAGCTTCCTTTTTCATATAAAATAAATCCAAATTAGTGGAATAAGAGACTAAAATTCTTTAGAATGGCAGAGATGTACATTTTTGTAAATGACTTTTGGAATGGTCAATAAAAAGTAGGCAAAAGTAGGGGAGATTCAAGTAAATAAGACAGAATTTTAGATTTGAAGTTTGGAAAGGATGGCAGACTATGAGCGGCCTAATTGTGAGCCAACACACATACACACACACGTAGTGTACTGTACTGTAGTGGATAAACTAATTTTGGTACATATTAATGAAATAACCACAAAAGCTCCTGTCCTGTCTTTACTCTCTGTTCTCCCATATCCTGCAATTTGAGTTGGAGAGAGAGAGAGAGAGAAGAAAATTTTTGTGATTTTGTCCTTCAGTTTCTGGCACAAGCAAAGACTTGCCTCTTTCGTTTGTGTGTGTGTGTGTGTGTGTGTGGCTTAAATTATTATCAAAATTGTACTTTACATTGATTCTTTTTTGTTTTATTTTATTCAATTCCTCCCCACACACACGCACACACAGCACACAGTACACCACACAGAGAAGGGAGAAGTATGGAGGTGTAAGTGGACAGAGTACATTGTACAGTACGAGTGTTTTTTTGGTAAATCTAAGCCACTTGTACATTCATCATTAGATATAAAATATACGTCTCCCATTCATCACAAGAATATAACGAGTCATTCTAATTACTTTTAATTGCTACCTTAGCTTACCACACCACACGCACACTAGTTGTAGTGGAGTGAGTGTGTGTGTGTCGTATTATTTATTGTGGCTTGTGCCATGCCATAACAGAGAGAGAGAGAACGGACAAGTACTCAAATTACAACTTTTAAATTTTATTTTATTCCCTTCTCCTCCTACAATAACAATAACACATGTAATGTACATACTTGGTTGTACATGACATTTACATCTATTTTTCCACAATTTTTTCCCATACAAGTACGTACAACAGCCCCAATTAACTGACCACCAACGCAGCAGCATAGCTCTGGCTATAATGACAGTGCAGCCACTGCCATTATAAATCTACTCGTTTCAAAAAATTCAAATCTTAATTGAACTCGACACAAAAATCTGGCCAAAAGGGAGGAGAAATATTGTACATTTCTACCTAAATGTCCATCTTGAGTCCTGAGCAGTGAAAAAATTGCCACATTTTTTGGACTATTTTTTTCTGCCGTCTGCCGACAAAGAAAGAAAAGTAAGAGTCCTCCTCCTCAATTATATATTTAAAGTGTAGCATCTAACAGCCTTCAACTTGATAAATATTTTTCGATCATCATACTTCTACTTCTGTACTCTGTACATATGGTAGAATGTACTGGGAATTGTAAACAAAGTAGAGGTGGACAGGGGAGGGTGAAAAAATTGCAAAATTCGACATAGAGACGGACAAAAGAAGTCAGAGTGAATTTTTTTAGCATTACATGTACTCTGTATTGTAGGGAACAGTAAGGAGTAGTAACTTCACTTTTATGAATGGATATTCTCAATATGACGATGACGATACATACCTCATCTGATGTGTGTGTAAAGAGAGAGAGAGAGATTGGGATCGGTCATTTTATTTCACGCCTTTATGTACCTGGGCTGCTGCTGCTTTTGTCTGCACACTTTAAATTATAATTCATCATGATGCCGACTGTTTTTTTAAATGAGATTCCCTCTCCTATCATTCTCTTTGACATTCCCCTCCCTCCTCTAGTAGTAATGGTATATTTTTACATCACATTTTGTATCAATACTCAAGTCACTGGATCCTCCATATTGTCATTTGTGTGTGTGTTCCCTCACACCTTTCCCCACAAATTGTGGGCCACAATCCATCCAATGTTTGGGAAAAAATGGTAAATTCATAAGAATTATTCAACAAATGTTACGTGGACAAGTCTTGTAGGCTTGCAGCAAATGTATATTATTTTTAAAACCTTATTTCCTCCATCCATTGTTCGAGTGAATGAGCCCCGACTTTTTTTCACTTTCCTATGTATTTATACACATACACCACAAGTGCTGTATACACAGTACATAGTTTAGCTAGAGGGATTGTGGAGTTTTGAATGGAATTTAAAGTAAGAGTGAATTTGCATCTCTGTCGTGTCACGAGGAGCTTTTGTGCGAAATGCACTCTCCAGTTCTTCAATTTGTTGTCACTCTTTTTTTCCTCCTCCTCCCTTCTTTATCTAACCTTTTTCTTTAAAAAAAGATTCAAAGTGGATGTCTGTCAACAGTTGCAATGAAAAAACTTAATACTAACTTGGAGGGAATGTTGCGTCCAATTACTTTAACATAATTGTTAGTTTCGTCAGAGAATACTAATTTACACGAAGGAGAGAGAGAAAGAGAGAGAGAGAGAGAAGAAATGATAAACACACTTTACAATATGAAGTAACAAATACTTATTACTTCAACGTTTTTTAGTTGTTACATATTTTGAAAAAGGGATTTTTCCCATTGGCGAGGGAAAATGTAATATTCATTATGTAAATCGTGTGTATTTAAATTCTACAGGGATGCTAATTATGTCAGCTTTATCTGGTGTACTTTGAGTGAGAGAGGGAGAGAGAGATTGAGAGGAAAAAATTAAACTTTAGCATATAGTTCACGTTCATGGACACAGTAGTCACTATCCCAATTTATTATGCAGTTTTCGAGTCACTAAATTTAACTAGTGTTACTTCATCCCCTTCAACTATTGCACTAATTTTGAGTATGCACCACACACACACACACTTGGGGGTGGTATGAAACCTGACAAAAAATTAAGTATTAAATCATAATTGAGGCATACTTGTAAATTCCTTGGAATTCCATGCATGAGTGTCTCGTTCACTCCTGATAATAATAATGAAGGGTACTAAATTCATTTTTTTGGACACAAAAACAATTTTTGCATGTTGTGTCCACATTTTAAATGAATCTCATTTATATAGCTCTAACGTACACACACATACACCATGCTACACATCATGATATACCATTACGATTGCTATTAATACACAAAAAATTTAGCAATTCTACAGAAATTAATATTCACAAAATTTTTTTGTCTCTCTCTCTCTCTCTTGGCGAACCACCCACCCCATTTGTAACAATGTTTATGATTATTATCAATTTTTTTGGTCAGTTTCGGTTGTCACGAAAAATATGATTTCCTAATACAAATGCTGTATCTATTATCAAATATTCTCTGTCTTCAGTGAGAGAGTGTGTGAGTGTTCAAGAAATGGTCAAGTAATTTCTTTTAATTGTGACTTGGCCTGAAACACACACACACACAAGCATTCTATGTATATTGACATGTAGAGCAGTTTTGAGTATGAAAAGAATGACTCCACCCATGTTAACATGTACACTTTGCCTTTAAATCTAATTGTATAATTATTTGAGAACTGGCTATGGTGGATGATGTGTGTGTATGTGTGTTGTCTGGCAGTCAGTCAATATTTCATTGTTTCCTTCCTCAATCGATCACACACACACTCACACACACAGAAATTGGACCTCGTTTCTCTCTCTCTGACTAATTTTTTTATCTCTGAGTGTGTGTATTGACATTTGAATCGTTGTTACATGTCTTGTCTTTATTTGAAATCCACCAATTATTTTGACAATGCATAATCCTCCATGTCCGTCCACAGCTCACACACACAGAGTAAAGCAGTACAAACCATATTTTGTATTATTGCTTTTTGTCAGCTTTCCTCATCTCAGGCGGATAATAATCAATAATTGGAGTTGATTTAATTCAGTGCTGAATTTAATAAATATGATTAAGTAATCCATTTCATTTCTGTGTTATTCCCTCCTATGAAGTACACATCAAATACGTGCAGTGTAATGACACACCGGTATATCACTTTTAGCCCATCATGATTTTTGTTGTTTGTTAGATGGAATACTCTTATTTGTTTGCTCAATAGTCACCACGTGTTGACATTTATGACTTGCCCAATTTACATTTTCCACTCACTCAAAAAAGACAACAACAACAGAGACTGTCGACAGGTCAGTCTCCTCCCGAGGGGGTTTCCATACTTATGAAGACAAAAGACTTCCGACTTACTCCAAATTTTCATAGATTGTCACAAATCACAAGTTCGTAAGTCAATTAGTTAAATGTCTTGTTATTCATCATTGCTCGGTGGAGTCGAGTATAGGGGCATTATTAAAATGAAGGAATATTATATGCAGTGATTGCACCATTATATTCCGACCAACATTTAAATATTTGAATATATTTTAACAAATTTTCAAGGAACTGACCCTAGCCCAGTTGATGTTATTATTATATAATGTGGACAAATTTCAATTCAAACTGAGTAAAAGCGATGCAATTTAAATGCTACATTCATGGCTACAAAATTTTGAGTTGAAAAGTCAAACCAAAAAATAAAGTAGAGATGATATTTCCTTGATTGTGAAACCCAATTTTTTCCCCTATCATGATTGGATTGACCTAATCCTTGGCCTGACCCTCCAACCAACAATATAATCATGTTGAAAAAGAAGTCCTTAATTTATTGTATTTTTTTCTCCACTCTCCTCCTCAACGAATGCCAGATCTCAATCGAAAAAAAAATTGCAACCTTTAAACTTTTGACTTAAAAAATGGATAACTTTCTCCAAACTTACAGTCCTAAGAGAGACACTCAGTAAATCAACAACAATAAATGCAAATGTGAATGAAATGGCAGGAAATACATTGGCAAATATTTTTTTCATCAAAAACATTTTGATACACATTGTGTATGATTGATGGAGGCCACTGTCCAACACACAACAATTTGAGAGGGCTACAGATCTGTAGTAATGGTACTCAAAAATTTGCAATGAGGAATTGGGATCAATTCTGTAATGAAATGTTGTGACAAATTATTTTGCTAGTATATATACACACACCGTGTTGTGTTGTGTTGTACAATACAGTAAATGTATTCATGTTTAAAAAAAATTGTAATTGAGTTCATGAAAAAATCAATTTAATCTGCCAGGCTTGATCTACCCCACTGAATCTCAATTCTCCTCCTCCCCGTCCATTATGGATTACTCAATGTTGCTAATTATCACATGCATTACTCTACACAAAGTAATCCACATCACACACACACATCATCATCATTTTTAGTGAATGATGATTGCCAAGGATATAATTGGCACAATGGGGGAATAGTGACAGGATAAGGGATGACTGAAGCAAAAAAGTGTATGTCGATTTATACAACATTATTATGTGGTCAACAACATAGGGCAAACGATATTGTTAAATGTAACAGATAAGGTGTTGATTGTACATTATATATAAACAATGAGAGAGAGAGATGGAGGCTTGGACCGAGTACGGAATAGGAATACAAAATTTTGTTGAACGACAACCGACAGCTTTTTTTGCTCTTCGATCGTTGGTCGTCGTTCGTCGATGATCATACCAATTGACATGTGGGCGAGTTCGAGAGGGCATAAATTCTAAATGCAAATAAGAGGACTATATCATCATCGTCATCGGAATCAAGCATTCAAGTCACTTTTTTCACTTATATAATGCCTTTTCATTGAGCATAATGTGAGGAATCAACCAATATTTGTTATTGTTGTTGTAGAGAGAGAGAAACATAGTAGAGAGTGAAAGAGCACAGCACAACAACAGATTTCCCTTTTATCTGCCCATTACAATAGGAAATATTATTTGCGAGTGTAGAACATGTCCAAGGCACACACAATACAGTTTCTGTACTCATTGTTACGAATCTGAAATCAAATGACCAATGCTACGTAACAACAGACACAACAATCATTTTCTCTCTCTCTCTCTCTCTCTCCTCTCTCATACTCAATCTGTTTATTGTTAAGCCCATTGTTGAGGAATAATTCCGTTCCATAACACACAAACACGTCTGGTCTGTAGAGAGAGAGAGAGAGAGAGAGACGGGCAGACAGAGACAGACGAGACCCGCTAACTTTTTGCAATCCCTGTCCTATTTGTGAATAAAAAATGCTTACAATATTCACAATAATTGTTTGGTGTGTTTGCGTGTGGGCATTTTGCAAACAGAAAAAAAGAGGAGTACTGTTGTAATTTGAAAATGAAACAAATTTACATTTTATTTACAAATAAATTTGACCAAAGTGACAAGCGATAGAAACCAGACTCTCTCTCTCTATCTGTGTTCACATTACATGTGTATGTGAAAGGGACGGTGAATACAGATTATTAAATTAATCTATTTTTATGCGGGTTATTAGCTTCAAATTGTTGAGGAGAGTGTACTCTCTTGTGTAGTGTAAAACTAATTGTGATGTCTATATACTTATGCTCCAGATTTTGGGTCATACCGTCCAATTTTTATTAATATTAGCTTATAACACAAACACAGGGGAAAAAGGGAGAATGGATGATTACAGCATTTTTTGCTTCAATACATTCCTAATGAAGTTGGTGTGGCGTAGTGAAGCTGTGTGTACAAAACACAAATTCGCAAAAAATACTCGCGTTTTGTCAGCTGATTTTATATGGTGAGTGAAAGAGAGAAAGAGAAAAAAAAATTACAGAGCGGCAGTCAATAATGGGCTTGTAAAAAAGGGGGTGAGGAGAACTCCTTGAGGACACACACATCAGCAAATGTAGTCAATAGTCAACAATTCAAAAAATGATGAGACAGACAGAACGAGAACTTGTAAAAAGAGGGAGGGTGGAGAAAAAAGTCAAAAGAAATCCGCAAAGGAAAGTTATCGTGGTCTGAGGTATCTGAAATGAAATAACCACAAAATTTGTTTCGGTCTGACTTGAGGGAGACGCAGAGAGAGAGAGAGAGAGAAGAAAAAGAACTTGTCAATACACATTCAACTCAAACGACAAAGCGTGTGGATAGAACCCAAATGTGGTGTACACAAAATACTCCTCAAACCCCCAGCTTCCTGCAAGAGGAATGTGCGTTTTTTGTATGTTGTGTGTGTCTATCTGTTATGCTTTCCTATGCAATTAATTTTACAATAATTTAACAGAGCCCCCTTCAAACAAATTGACAATACATTAAACTCTTTTCTCTCTTTAACACATCGATTGTGCACACATCACACACACCACATACACACAGGGTGCGTATGAGGAGGAGAGGAGAGGAGGGGGAGGATTGGAAAATTTTCAAAAATTGTGTAATTTCAAAATTTGACACACACCTTGGTACATTATCAAAACAACCGCTCACAAAATTACACATGAGAGTATTATTTAACCCAAGATGATGATGCAAAAAACAGAATTTTGTGCTCTTCTCTCCACACAAAATTTTCGCAGAGTCAGAATGCAATGCAATGGAAATTTTTTGAACGATGAAAAATACACACACACACACACACGTGTAATTTCTTTTTCCATAATTCGAGAGGAGGGAAGAGAAGGAGGGACAGAGTTCTCCAACCTGTCGTCACTCGAAATTTGTATTTTTTTGGACTCTTTAAACAAAATGATGAGGAGGTGGAGAACAGGACAGGGAGGACAGGACAATTGAACAACATAACAATGCAAATGGAGTCAGAGAGAGAGGGAAAGAAAAAAAGAAGTATGTAACTCCTGTGTATATTTCTATAGGACATTCTTCATATACACTTTTGATGGTGTTTTACATATGTTGATATAAAGGTGATGCAACCCCACCAAACTTGATTTTTTGAGAATGAATTTTCACTTTCGAATGGGTTTGGTAAGTAATGAAGTTTTATATGAAAAATATATTCACTCTTTTTTTGTGATACAGTAACATTATACAGTTACTCCGTCCACATCCACACACACACACAACTACATTCACATTTTCAGACATACACACTCCAACAGACACGTACATACGTGTGTGTGAGGGTATACAATATTTATATGTCATGTGTGTGTGTGTAATCTCTTATGGATTGAACACGTTTCTGAATAGATTTACTACTGCTGCTCTTTTTTTTCATGAACAGGATTTTTTGAGAGGGATAAGTTCATTCTGTATTTGTGACACGTAGTCACATTTGTAATCTGCCTACGTTAATATAATGTTAATATCATTGTGTGTGTGTGTATGTGTGGATATGTGTATACAGTTTGACCAGTTGATGATGCCGAGGGTAGTACACTTCCTCGGAAGTGCACTCACCTTCCTTTCTAACGTTATAATTGCAAAAACATTTGTATACACACTCCACTATATAGTGTACTACACACACAATTCACAATTCTATAATCAGCCAGTGCCAATACCTTCTCACTTCCTCTACTTCCTTTGACGCAACAAAAAAGGGAGAAGCACAGACACACAGAAAGAGAGGGACAAGTAAGAGGAGAATACTCCCTCCGGAATCAAAACATGCTCTCAACTTGATTTATTAATTATATTTCTTTTTCTCTATTTGTCCCCTCTTTAATGAAATTTCTTTGAAATGGTATAATTGGACTACATGTTGTAGATATAGGAGAAATAGCGGGGTTTGGAATATCCCATCTAATTATTTAATGAAGGATGTTGGGCAGGTTTGGAAAAAAACCATCAAAGAAGATATAAAAAAATACCGGCATCATGGTATATACTGTTACACTTCCATTCCTCCTCCTCCTCTAAAAGTGAGACATTTTCTCCCTCTCTCTCTCTGGGAAATACTGTAGTTGTGAGTTCGGAAAACTCATTACCACCATTAAAATCTACCACCCTTTTACGAGTAGTCAAAACCAGCAGTACTTTTAATTAACTTGCGAATTGGAATGAGATTTCGTATGGAATGTCTTTTTGGATGAAAACCCAGTACAGAAATGATCAATGATACAATGACGTCATTGACAAAAAACCGTTGCTTAGTACAGCCTATTAATTTGTGCTATTAGGTATCTGGATTTAAAATTGGATAAATGTAACACAATTATAATGATCCTCATATCATGAAGTGGAAATTTGAATGAGATTCTCTGATTCTCATGATGAAAATCTCATCCATCCTCAAGGACAAGTCCTCAAAATATCTACATTTTATTTATAGCCTGGAAAAAATGTAAATTATTTTATCTTGTACATCAATAATGGATGGTCGAGAGTCCAAGCCACGACAATCATGACCACATGCGGACCACAATTTTTTCACAGAAAGAAAAAACGAGATGAGAGGCCAGGGTTTTGGATATTATAAAGTTTTGTGCAAAAAAGCTCAAGGAATTTTTGCTTCATCCATTATGGCTTTACACTGTGGACACACAGATGGATGGATGTTTGAAATATTTTTAATTTAAACTAGCAACAACAGCAAATTTGACTCTCTCTCTCTTTTTGTGCACACACGGCATGTACAATAATAGTACTTTTTCCATTAGCTCATCCCTAGGGGATGGAAGATGATGATGTATTCAATCAAACTAATTTTTTCTCCAAGTCCACTCTCTGTGTGAGTCCCCCATTGATTTACAATCCAGTGCATTTATTTTTGTACATATTTGATAATATTGTAAAATCGCTAGTAAGTATTCGTCTCCCGTTTCTTCTTATCTTGTCAGAATGTAAATTATACATTTTACACACTAGAGATTAAGGATGTAACATTTAAGTAAACTTGTCTTCCTCTCCCTTTTCAATTTGTAATTTTACAATATATTTTAGCAGATTCACAATGTTACACTGTGGTACAGTGTCACATTGGATTTTACTCAAAGTAGGAAAGGGCGTATGTACAACACACTACCTTGTTCACAAATATGTATGTGTACAAAAGTGAAGGTGTATAATCTCCATGTCTGGCTGCTGTTGCTGTTGTGTAGCTTTCGATTTTTCTTCTTTTTTACTTTCTTCTCTTCTTGTAAAAATTCATTCATTCATGGCACGACTGTATTTTATTTATTTACAAACTTTTTTTAACTATCCCAAAACATACGCAACAAATCCACACACACACAAAGCCACAGATACACAAGATACACAGGGGAAGGGGGAAAATGTTGACAAGTCTCTACTTACGTGTACATACTTTGGAGAGGAGGATGGTTTCCATGTAACGTACGTCCATGAGTGTTTGGTTTATTGTTGAGCTATTTAACCACCTTTTTTCTGCAAAACTCCTTTAACTCCTGACTCTCAGCTGCCTTCCTTTTTTTACAGATACTGTATGCTGTGTACGTGGACGTAGATGGTGAAGCTCATAAAACTTTTGGAGACTCGTTTTCTAATTTTGTTTTTCATTGTCATTATCGTAGCGATAGGCAGTGACTTGCATAGAGAGATATATCCGCTCTTCTTCTCCTTCTTTTGTTGTCGTTGTTTTTGTTGACTATGCAATAATGTAAATACTGTAGTCTGTGTGTGTGTCTCTGTATTTATACTCTACCTTTCTGTTTTAATGGCTGCCCCAAGGGGAAATCAACAATGGACAGTGTATCGAACTTTAAAAGTCCCACACACACAGTGTACACAAACAGTACACATTGTCATTGTTAAATTTAACAAGTAATTCTACAATAAAAAAATAAATTCTGAACTGTGGTTTACTTGGTAAATCACACAGTCACACAACAACAACACAATACTATGTAAAGCACAAAAATTACTAATCCTGGATCTAGGAAGTACGACCTTTTTTTCTGTAATTATTATTATGAGGCAATGTAAATGAAGGAGAGAGGAGAGACGCATGATTCAACTATAATACCTTGATTATTATTACAAACATAACTCATTATAAACCACAACATGACACTCCCCTCCTCCTCCTCTTTCTTCTTACCATTCTAGAAGGTTTTTAGCTTGAGAGAAGCAGAGAGGAGGGGGGGGGGGGGGGT
>WJFB01000607.1:0-54110 GCA_009870185.1 Pygmarrhopalites habei | reverse complement strand
TGGTGAGACGCTTTGACCTTTTGACCTGATATGATATGGGCTAGATGCAGAATCAAAAGCTCTACAAAACTGTATTTTGGAATTTTTCTGATAATGTCTGTAGAGGGCTGTAGGGGGTAGCAAGAGGTTTCTTGCCACCCTGTACTAGCCCTTTTTGCGAATTCATATGACTAATATTCTCCAAAACTTTGATTTAAATCTTCGCAAGTGTTAAAGATTAGTAATATCAAAATGAGTGCATTTCCTTTCATGCATGAGTGGCATTTACAGGAAACATTCTAATACCTCAGCTGCTATCTTTTCGAAATAATAAGTCTTCAACTCATAAAATTCATTAAAATTCTATACAAGACCAGTTCCTACGCACAATGTTGAAATCCCTCAAATTCCTTGTATTCAAATTTTTCCACAGCACTCAAAGACGTCTGTAAATCTTTCTCTTCTCTCTCGGTAGACCATGTGTGGTTCTCCTCAGAATACATTACACACACATAGAGAGGAGTGAAGAGTGGGGGGAGGCTCGGGAAACACGACACACAAAGTCTTCTAGTCTTGAAAGAATGCAGTGGACACAATTTATACTTCTAATCATTGTCTTTTCCTTTTTAGTCAAGGAGATACAAACTAGTTTTTCTATTCATCTTCTCCTCCGCATCTATCCACAAAGTATGTACACGTACAGATACAGACAACCAAGTCAGAGAGTTGTTAGGTGAAACAAATCGAATCAAAACCGGTCGTCTAACTCTTTATAGTATCCCTCCCCTCCTCCTTCCTCATCTTTAGAAAGAGGAGAATACAAAAAAACAGGGTTTTCAAAAGTCTTATCAATTCCATCTAGACAGGGACTAACAACAAAACAAAAAACACACACACACACATTACAGTCTTCTCCTTAGTAAGGCTAGCTTTTAGTCCAGCATCTCACAACAACCATCTTAATAATATTAATAAGCTTACGACGTATTCTGTGTGTTCAACGTGTACACGGAATAAAATGTGAAAGCCCATAACAGAGAGGACCATACAGAAAAAACCACTTCGACAGGGCGTCTATCAAAAAAATTGTCTATCTACTGTGGAGAGAGAGGAGAACAACATCAAAAAAAGTTTAGATGAGAAGGAGAATTCACTTTTGGAACATGATCCTTTTATACTTTTCTCAATCAATTCCTTTGAGAAATGTCAACAAAGTTTGTATAAGAGAGAGAGATGTCCATTGCACAGATGTTTCTCTGTCCTGTAGGATGTTGTAAGCTGAATTCGTCCAAACATTTATAATTTATTATATTTAATTATTTCACTACATACTCTCTTCCTTACAAATGTGTACTGTTAACTTGTGAATGTAGAACTAGAGAATGAGCTAGACAGTCGGCCTTTTCTTCCATGGTAATTTATAGAGGACGTGTACGGTCAGACCATGTTGAGTAGAGTTACAATCAAAAGAGAAAAAGTCATTTGCTGAGCTCTCGTCCACATATCCTCTTAAATTGTCTTATGACACACTCTGAGCACTTGATAAAGTGTACTGTGTAAGTGTGTGTACGTAAGGAAATACATGCATATCAAATGAAATTGGATAGCCTCATGAAATTGAAGCTGACAAGTTCTCTGATTTCAGTGGAGAACTCTGAAACAGAGAGAAAGAGAGAGAGAAGAGAAGAGTTCAAATGGGATGAGATTCAAATGTACAAAGAAAATGCACCGCAATCTTATCAAAAAAAACGTAGGATTTTATTGCCACTCCTATACACACACTCACTCTCGATCCCTATCTCTACACTTTTTATTCAGTTGAAAATCAGAATCATTTTCAGATTTCCACGTCCGGTTCTTTCCCAACGTCCGGGACTCGACCGACTGGATTCTCATACTGTATCCAAAATTAATATTTCATGATTTCATGTTCTCAGGACTATTCCATCTTTGAATTTTAAATCTGGATATTTCTGGACAACATTTTTTTCACTCTCTTCAAGACGCATTCATGGATTGTGTCGTGGATTACTTGTGTGTGTGTGCACAGCAGCAGTCGAGAAAAAATTTTTGGGAAAAAAGGTTGGAAAAAAGTATGATGGAGGATAAGTTGAAAATTAAGTAATAAAAATGGTTGGCGGAAGTTAAGAAATCTTTTTGAAATCCTTTCAAAAAAGGTTACAGGTCAATAAAATGAGAGGGAGAGAAGAAACATGAATATTTTGTAGGGAATAAATGGGGAACCCCACTGGCTCTTACAACTTCTTCTTCTCCTCCATCTTCTCTCCAGTCAAGTCAAGGGGAGGGAGAGGGGGAAGAAAAGATAAAATTGTACATGCCACTCTCTCTCTACATCTACATTCATTTTCATTTTTTAAATCCTTCTACTGATGTCAACTGTCTCTCTTCCTCTCTTCTGACCTTAGTTTTTTTCTCTCTTTTTAAAACAGTTCAATGTTGCTCCTGCAATTACTTCCAAATGAAAATAAGTTATACAACCCCCTCACTTCTACACACACACGTACTCACTCACAAAAATATACTAGTACATACTACTCCATTGTATTTTTCTTCAACTTTTCCAACTTTTGAAACTTCATGGCAACACCAACTGGTCACGTCACACATCTCTCCCCCTCCATTTTCTTGAATTGTCATCATTCAAACGTCACTCCCCCAACACACACACACACACCAACAAACACATATAATCTACAAGAAAATCCAGCATGCGTGTGTGTGTACATGAGCCGTATTGTGCCCTATGTCACGTCATATTTTCTAAACAAAGTTTTTACACTGTTCCTTTCCATTTATTTGGTATTTTGGGGACCCCATCTCCAACACACATACGAGTACACACACATTTTTTTGTCCGCCCTCCCAGTTCTATTTCAATCCCTCTTTCGTTTTTTTTCTCTCTCCCAAAAAAATGAAAGGAGAGAGAAAGAGGAAGGGTTGTTGTGTGTGTGTGTTTGTTTGGATCTATTGGTTTCACCCTGGTGCTATATGAGCCACCCGCAATAAAATATCTTAAATTGAACCAACATACCGACAAACTCTGCTTCTGAACAGAAATAGGGCTTTTTCCATTTATTATTTTCTTTTCTTAACCACTCACCTCAAACCCCTTTACACACACACACACACTCCTCCTTATATTGGTATGTGAGTGTGTTTCTAAGGGGGGTCTTATTAGACCTCATAAATCGGTCAAAGGGAAATATAAAGATTATAAAATATTATTCAACTCCTTCAAAAAGTTGTGTGTCTTGTGGATGATCCCACTTCCGCTTGACTACACTCAATCCTTCAAGTCAACAAAATGTGAAGAAAATGTTTTTGTAGAAATTGTACCAGAATCTCAAGAGAGAAACATTATTTACTCAAAAAACTTCTAGGTGAATTTATTCACGTTTTTGTATCATCATCTTTCAACTTTGGCTGTGGTTGCTTGGATGATGACAAGAAAATATTGTATGCCACAGTCACGTCACATCGATCACGCCCACACACAAAATAGTAACAGATTTTCACTTCCTCCTGACCATGAACCAAGGATGAACCCTCTTATATAGTATATAAAAATGTAATTTCTCATTTAAACTATGATTTGCACAGCCAATGACCTTACCCTTCAATACATTCCCAGCAAAAATCTCCATGTGTCATTTATGTTCGTGGTGATCAGTAAATTTGTAGAAAGCAGAAGCAAATTATTTTAAAAAAGGGAAAGGAATCCAAAGTACCTTCCGAGTCTGTCCAACTCTATTTGTCCATGGGCACCAGTCATCTCATCCCCATATGAACAGCTTGGAATCTTGAAGTTGTAAGGAATACACGGCGAATAAGATGTCCGCCATATTTTTTTCTCTCCTCCTTCTCCTCCTCCTCCTCATTCTCCTGTCATCACAACCCACAGCTTTCATCTTCATCTTCCTCCACGTTCCTCCTCTCCTCTGTCTCAGATGTGAAATTGGAAAACCCTTGTACTTTTTTCCTCTTCTTCTCCATACACATCATGGTAATCTGCGGCAGTTTAAAATAACAAGTTTTTACTCATAAAATCCCATCTCGCACGACCAACATGACCATAAGTACACATAGACAGGCACACACAAAAAGAGAGTCTATATCTCTCTTTTTGTATCCAATGCCGCTAAGGCTGTGATACATTCAACTCTCAACTGTCAATCAACGAGATCTTAACAATATTACGTGGAGGAGGGGTGTACGTATGAAAAATAAACAGTTTTTTAAAGAAACATCTAAAAAGGGATAATATATAGAATGTGTTGAAATTTTACCCGGCAATTGTATCCTCCTCCATCTCCTCCTTCCTTCATTTCTTTCCTCCTTGCAAAATTCCCCATTCCTCCTCCGTCTAATTGTTCTAGTTGAAGGCGTCAGTGGCTGTGTATGTACAACTTGACATGGCAGACGATCCTTGGTGTGTTGGCTCTACTGTGATGTCTACCTCTCTTGTCATCACTCGCACTTTTTTCTGGTGGGGGCACACTTTTAAACGGTTTTTTAACTATTTTGACAAGAATTTGAAGGATTTTCCCTACTCGGATTTCTCGGGTTGTGGAAAGAGAGATGATTTGAGTGTGACAACCGTTCGCAAAACTGGACAAAACAAAACTGAAGGGAAGGGATGGAAAAGAAGTGGGAAGGAAAAGTGTTTGGAAAATGATAAATACACGGGTGTCGTTTCGTCCTTTTCCTCGTTCCTGTGTCCTCCTTTTTGTTACCTTTGCAAAAATGGCTAAAGTGGCGTCGAGAGAGAGAGGAGTCCCCCTCCCCTTCTCCCCCCTTTTCTCTTCTCTCTTTGACCAAATAAACAGACTAAAAGGGACAGATGTCCTTTTGGGTCCATTGTTAATCTTAATGTCTTCTCTGTAGCTAAATGTGTGTTCTACATTTTGTATTCCCTACATTTGGCAATATAAAGCGTCAAGAGAGAGAGAAGGGGGGACCCTTATTTCCCTTCCTATGATATATATAAGTGTGTTTAGAAATAGGCTCCATACTGCATAAAATGTAATGAGGAAAAAAAAGATGATACAATAGTATATCATGTGTAGATATCGGACACAAAATAACGGACTATCATGTCATGGCCATGCCGACTCTTTGATCTAATGTACCATGGCCAAATAAACTGGAAAAAATTCACCTATTATTAGCACTAGTTAGGGTGAGTTGGAAGGAAGGGGGGCCTTGACTACATGACTCCTATCTTTAATATTCAAAAGTGTAGTCAAAAGTTGAGGCTAGACGAGTAGCTCTCTTGTTGTACAGTAGTCTCCAGCTCAAATTAAATGTGAAGGTTTCCTCTCTCTCTCTCTCTCTCTCTTCCTCTCTATTTGTTTGATTGCCATTAAATCTTTTTTTAAAAAAGATTTTTGAAAAAAGAAAAATGTCCCTCGGACGTTGATTTATTGGCACAAAATTGGTCAAATGTTGCTCCATGTTTATAGACCTGACTATAGCCTTATGTATACGAAATTGTGTGTGTGTATGTGTGGAAGACAGAGAGTTGTTTATGTAGATGTGTACATGTAGCGCCTAATATGTAATTCAACACGGGAGACTTGATACCCTTGATCTAGGATTGAGTTGACGTAAGAATGTATGTGAGAGTGAGTGTGTGTGTGTGAAGTTGTACACCCCTCTCGACAAGGTTGATATATATAAAAGATAAGTTTGTCAGACTAAAGAATATGATAATGAGATAGACTCTGTGTGTGTATGTGTGTGCCTGTCTCTCTCTCTTGTTGTGATGGTTGGCAGTGTGGATGTAGAAAAAAGATAAAAATCAGTTGAATAAATAAATGAATAAGACACGATAGTGTGTGTGTTGCTGTCAAAGGATAGGGAAGGGAGAGAATGTGTGTGTGTACTGTGAGTGAAGGTGTTTGTGGATGGATGACTGGAATAGGTAAAAACGTGTATTGCCTCTTTTCCAACTCTCTAGCTAATGTATATGAGTGAGTAATGAGTGGAAGCTGGATATTATATAAGTGTGTGTGTGACTCTCCATGTTTTTACCTTATGACTCGTGTGGTGTGTGTGTGTGTTCTGCTTTTGTATATGTATCGTGGTCGTATGAGTGACATGACAAGAAGGAAGAGGAGAGAGAGGGAGAGAGAGAGAAAATCAGCCATTTTGTCTGGGCAGCATCCTTTTTTCAGTATCTTTCCATTTGACAGACGAGTGGCAGTGGCTGCTTTTCTACAGCCATGGTTCAGTGCGGAGCAGCTCTCAATTCCCTTTCCCGTCTCTCTCTCTCTCCCACACACACACACACACAAACTCCAACATCACATCATCACGCATGCATGCCTGGGCCACAGAGGAGAGACTGAGAGTGAGAGAGAGACCAGATTTCGATCTCCAGTCGATTGGTGAAAAAACAGTTAAACCGCTTTGCAAGTCCCTCCCGAGAAAAGGAAATAAAATTTTCCAACTTCTATCGGCTTCCCTATCTATATTTAAAAGCCAACTCTCTCCCTCTCTATACATCTACACTACACTCTCTCACTCTAACTTATCTTCTTCCCAACTCATCCATGCCTTGTCTATACCCAGTCAAGGCTAAAACACACTCACTCACTACTTTGAAAAGGAGAGAGGCTCATCATCATTTTTTCTGCACAGGTAGGAGAGAACTGTTAGTAAAATATGTATGGAGTGTATCATTATTATTTTGGACCCTCATCCTCTACCACATTGTGATGAGAGAGAGAGTACAATGGGCAAGTCTGGCTCATTAAATTCACTTGAGTTTGAATGGTTTTTTTCAAAAAGTCTGGCTTCAACTTCTCTCTCTCTCCTGAGAATTCTCCATGTTCAGCCTGTGTAACATGAGCAAAATTGTAGTGTGCCTGTTCCTGTCTTGGATGAGAGAGACTATATATTGTATTTAGTTAGAATCTAGGGAGAGGCAGATGTTTCAATGGGTTCCTCTTCATCCTCATCCCAAAATCCCTTGTATTAATTATTTACTTCCAATTTCCATTTTGTAATTCTCTCTCCCTCTCTCCCTCTCAAAAACACAAATTCACTTTCATTACATCTTACCATCATCCTTTCACTCTCTCTCCTTCTCTCTTCCCCGTTTTTCTAATTGCGCTTTATGGGATGTTCATCCTGGGTCCTGTAAAATATGCAAAAGGGATGATGGGATGAGGATGAATTATGTAAGAAAATGATAATATGATGATGAGAGTTGTATCTTTTAAGCCAGCTTTTATTTTACAGCATCATTCTTTCTGTGAGAAGAGCATGTATTCATAAAATACTTTTTATGGACTTCAAAACCCCAAGTGGGGAAGTGTCAACATAACTTTTATCAATTTGACATTTTTCTAATTAGAATTGTCTTTTTCGCATATCTTTCGGACCATCTGTGTCTCGTCAAATGCATACAGGAGAAAATTGTTAAACGTCAACCATTAATATTGAAGAACATTTTTCTGTACTCATAATAGCTAATCAACACTATGACATTTGTGTGCACAAATAATTAATACTTTTTACTTTGTATCATAAACACTTTACATAGTTTTCCAGAAAATGAATTAATGGCGGAAAATATTTTTGTAACATTTTTCCTAGTTTAATCAATTTTTTAATTACCTATTAAGAAATACATGTCTATTACAAAGGCGGTATTATTAAGGTAGTTCAACGCCTTGCACGTGAGTAATGACTAATGGTGTACATTTTATTACGCATTCTTGATTCTTGAGAGACATCGTGAAGATTATTCCTGTCACTATTTTTTCCTTACGGCTGTGCTCTCTTGACAGTTTTCCTGCAGTTAAAATTTGTTGCAATTATGAATGAACACAAAAAACGATGAAGCTTCAACATAAATTCAATTTACAACAATATTATACAATTCACGTCTTATTTCTACTATATTTAAGTCTTACCACTCCATTTCATTCAATTTTTTTCGCAACCACAAATTGATACATTGTTGAGAACAGTTCTGGACAACAAAATAAGGAAAATCCAAAAAGAGCAGGTAACCACAATTTTGTAATAATAATAAATAATGTGTAAAGTTTTTTCTTAACAAAAAAATTTGTTTTTACGACCGGCTGCTTTTGTGGGAAAAAGTGCAAAGAGGGGAAGGAGAGACTGCATCTTGTAGACATTTTGTCACAAAAAAATGTAGAAAAATATATGCCACTTGTTTTGTGTTTAACAATAAAAAGTTGTATTGGATGTAATACGTCTTGTTCAGGGTGGGATGAGAATGAGAAAGATACTTTGCTTTGAAAATTACATGTAACTAAAAAAATTATGACATTTTTTCTTCCACACACTTTGTAATAAATTTAATATCTGCTTCTTTATTTCATGATGAATTTTGCCGTGATTTGAAAATCACTGCTCAATTCATGTAATTTCATTCGTATTATTTTTCAAAACCCTCAGAATTTCCACCACATTTCAATTTGAACAATTACAATGTATTGAGAAGGGAAAAAAGTCTAATTTTATGTAGTTATCAGTGGACCAAGTTTGTGTCATGTTTTCGTGTGTACAAAATTCGTGTAGATTGTATTGACAAAGTCATGTGAATGGTTGTTTGTTGTGTGGAGAAAAAAGGGGCCAAGAACTATAATGAGGAACAACTATATTATTTTGTGAAAGGGGAAAAAAGTGAATTGATGTCTGTTCGGTTGGGTTGGAAGGAAGGATGAGGTTTTATAAAAAAGGAGTCATGTTGGGAGGAGGAGGAGAATGATGATGAGATGAGGATGCAGCATGTTTGCATTGTGTTGTGTGTGTGTTTCCATATCCCAAAAGGACGGACCTTCGACCAATGAAATGTGAACGAGTCACATTTTTCAATGTTGGTCTATCAAGGCTCCATGATCATATCAGCGGATGGCCGTTCTCATTTCTATGTGGTTGCCTCCATTGCCTTCTCTCTCTCTTTGTGTGTGTGTGTGTGTGAAGCTCCTGGACCACCCTTCCCATTTTCTTCTCTTTGTCCCCAGCCTAACGGTTGAGGATTTTCATGTCAACCATGGAAATTCCATTTTTTCCATCTAAATGTGATATTCTGAAAAGGACATCAAGCCTCCTTTTTCATGGCGGCTTCCCCGCATGGTCCCATTATCATCCTTCCCTGTCGTCCCTTTCCGTACATGTCTTCCAAACTATAACTTTATACATGTTACCAATCTAAAATGTTTTTCCTCCTATCTCCTCCGTCACACTTAGATCCTCCTCACGTATGTATGTACACACACTCAGTCTTCCTATGATCACTCGTCCCATTGATTTCTACTGTTGATAGGGAATTCTCATGGCTTCTTGTATTTCTTCCTCTATGTGTCTTCCTCTCTCTCTCTCTGGCCTTTATCATGGTAAATACTTGTCTATCATCTTGTTATGTAGATGTAATGGTGATGATGGTATTCTTTCAGAAAAAAACCTATGAGAATACCAGATACTTGAGAGTTGTACTCTACCTCTTCCACTACTCTTTCGGCTTCCCTTTGACTTTCACAAATCATGGGGACATAAAAATGAATTTGAATTATTACTTTATTTCTTTTTTGGAATGTAACACTACTAATGCATTATCTTGGCAAAATTCTATCCTCCTCCTTCTCCTCCAACTTCCAGTTTTTCTTTCTCTACCCTCTGTTTTTTTAACTGACAAAAGTTTTTTGACCCAGCCCACCCTCGTGTCAATTTGAGACTATCAGATTCTATAGAAGTCCCAATTTTGACTAGCTAAAGATGTAAAGTACAATAGGCTTTCTTCAAGGTCTCTTTTGGATAGCTATTCTCTAATAACTAAACTGACTGTCTTTTTCTCATTCAAAATTTGTATTCTTGGTGGAGTTTTCCTTCACTCAATTTTTAAAAAAATTTAAATAAGTTGTGATTTTTACTCTGGCAGAATAAAAAGTGGAACCTTGAAAATTGATATTAAAAAATTACCCCGCTTGAATACAAAGCATCTTGTCAATTTTTGTCCATTTCCAAGACCCAAGGTTTTCCCAGTGGTTGGCAAGGACACAAATAGAAACGAAGGCATTGAACAGGAAAAGTTGGTGTGTGTGTGACTACTTTGATACACATTATAATGTAGTCAAATATTATTTTTCAATGCGTTGAAAATGTCATAAAAATTTGTGAATAACAACAACACGACGAGGAAAATTTCCTCCTCCATCGCTTCGAGAGGAGGGTGCCACACACACACACACACATGCAGTTATTTTTATTCGTGAACGACCTAGGATATTCCGGAAATTCAGACACATAAATGATACTGGTTATGACTATACACAACGCGGACAACTTGTATTGTACATGACATGTGTGTTGTGTATGTTTTTTTCACCCACTTCCGTTCTTACAAAACAAAGAAGGGGGGGTTTAAGTTTTTATCCTGCATGCTTCTCCACGGAGACTGAATTACTCTTTACCCTGTACACACAAAGTGTGCAGACAAAAAGACAGGATTTTGAATGTACAAAGGGTTTTGAAAAAAGATGAAATGAGAGTTGTATGTGAAATATTATTTGTATATTATTTGTTAGATCATTTTGAGGAACATGGATCCAAATAGCAAAGTCGAACAACACAACACACATACACACACACAGGGAGAAAGAGGCTGCAAAAACAAGTCATAAATTTTAACTGTGCTGTCTTTACACATCTAAAAAGGCTTGTCGGATGAACACTGTAATAATGAGGGTATATATCCCTCCATGTAGCCTCTTTGTGTGTTTGTGTGTGTGTGTGTGTGTGAAGGATACACTTGATATTGTGTGGTGTATGTATGTTTGTGTGTGTGTGTGTGAAAATTTTTTGAGGAAATGAGAAACTTGATGATTTGTTGGTGTTGGTGTGGAGGAGGAGGTTGTTGTGTGATTTTTAGGGTTATTTTAGTTTTTAACAGTCTTAATAAATCAAAAAGACATCACACGGGGGTGATTTTTCTTCATTTAATTTTTCACTCCCATAAATTATGTTGAATATCAACAGGAGGAGTGGAACGGTATGCACGTGGCATGTGGAATTAAGTCTGAATAAAAGACAACCACACATAAGTACACACTACACACAATGATGAACAGTTTGATCCCATGATAAGTTACATAATACTCTGTCTGATATGAATTCATATACTATATACAACTGTGTGTATGTGTGTTGTACAGTCTCGTACCTGAAAATTATTTAATAAAAGATAGACAGGGAGAAAAATGAACCATTTACAAAATAAAGCATAAGGACCTTCTTCCACTATACTCCATCACAGCCAAGCCAAGCCAACGTACTTACATATTAAACTAAAATATTATCTAAATGATTCCCACACTATAAAAGTATTATCGTTCATCTCTTCCCTGTCATGTGTGTTGTATGTATATTTATTGAAGGGTTGTCGTTCGAAAGGGATGACGCCTAATTATTCCAGTTCTTCTGTGTGTGCTCTCTTGATGCTAAATTTCAATTAAATGAGTAATAAATCATTGTAATTCGATTTTAGAGCGTTCTATCCATTTCTTGTCACAATCTGACAAATCTCATAATAATTGTAATTAAAGTCGTAATTATCATTAAATTCATTCATCACCTTGCATCAAGTGTGAGAGTGGAATTGAACTAAGTAGCTTTATGAGCATAGTTAATTTTCAACAAGGTATCTGTGTGGAGAGTTTGTACGACAGGGGAACTAAATTAAATGAGTAAGAGACATTTGGGATTATTTCCATCAAGTCAAATGGTATGTGTGTCCAGAGCCATTTAATTGGGATTGGGTTGAACGTTGAAAATTTTCTTTTTGTTTCTAGTCTTCTATTTTCTAGTTTTTTTGAGCTTCGTCGTGGGATGGTCCACGGCTTTGTCCTTAGATGGAGCTTGGCTGAGTTCCGCTTTCACAAAAGACGGGATTTCGTATGCCTTCCAAGGCTTTACACACACTCTCTCTCAGCCTCCCTTTTTCCACAGTGGAGCATCACACTTACTTATTTGGTGTTTGACTTTTCGTCTTCAAAGAACCTTCAGGAAAACAATGGCAGTGTTCCAACTAAATGGCTCAATTATATTATTGACAGTCCCCTCTTCCCTTTCTTTCTTTCGCCGAGCCGCTTTTCAAATGAAATCAGTACTCTGTCACATAGACTGGAAAAAGTCTCAATCAGAAAAATATGAACCAATGACTACAACAACACACTGTCCATTCACATTGAAATGTTGTTAGCTAATAATATTACTTTAATCAAAGTTCAAAGGTTTCTTTCCTCTTGAGTCAAATCTATAAACAATTAAGAAACGATTAGGAGTGTGTCTGAGTGTAAATAGATTTTGCAAATTTCATGACACTTTTTAGTTTTTATTAAGGAAAAAAATGAACGGTTGGCCAAAAGAGTTTGTTATGACTGATACACCCCCTCCCTCCCCGACACACACACACACATCCATCCATACGAGGAGTAATAATACTAACCGGGTGATCTATCAATGAATGAAATAGCAGAGCTAATCTTTACAGCTCGTTAAGTAATGTGGGGCTACAAATATTAGTATAATTGAATTTTATTAAACTATGTACACTCAAAGTGAGTAGTTGTACTGGTTGGAACAGTCAATATAAACACATGCAAGAACATTATTCTTCTCCTCTCCTCCTCCTCCTCCTCCTCCTCCTCCTCCTCCTTCTCCTCCTCCTCCTCCTCCCTTTGAAATAATAGTAATAGCTTGTCTCTCACGGGCCAGACATGTTGATGCCATTTTAATCACCAATTATGAAAATGCAAGCAAATCTCGTCATTTTCATAAACTCATATATATTATTTGCTGTTCTTGGAATCTCCTATCTCCACACAACACATGACACGCCAAGCTATCCTGTGTCAACCTTCATCGTCATATCAGCAGTTATCCTACAAGTGTGTATATTGTATGTGTCCCAGGATAATTTTCAAATCCTGGATATCACATAACGACACACACGTGTGTGTGTGTGTGCTGTCCCCTTGGAAAAATCTACAGTTCAAAAAAATATGATGAGAGTGTTGCAAAATTTGTACGCAGAAATGAAAATGACGTCACTCGTGGTGTGTTGAACGTGTTGAACAAATCGACTCGACAAAAATTTTTGTCGTCTTAAAAAAAGTTGTCCTCCTCCTTCTCTTCTTCTTTGGTTTGTGTGTGTGTAGTCAAAAATTGTATTGTTCAACAAGGCGGAGGAGGCGATTGAAATCGTAAAGAGACGAATGCATTGTTTTTATTGAAAGTATATTACACCACCACCACAACTAGGACAACCACGACGAAACGAACCATCCATTCATAATAATATCCTTTTCCTCCTCCATTCCCTTTTGATTTTTCATGCACAATTAAAAAATATTATAAAATCCTAACCTTGAGCTTTAGCACTCAGCGTTGAGAAGCACACACACACTGCTTGCTGTAGTGTGTGTGGAGTGGAGTGTAGTGTAGGGGATGAGAAATGCGCATTAGGGAAAAATTGTTTAAAAATAATTGTTTGTGTTGAATGAGGGGAGGAGGAGGAGGAAAGAGGAGGCAAAGACGAACGACAACGGGACGGCGGGTTAAGGAAATAATATTAGAGTCAAGATATTGTAATACAATACACATATTATGTCATCCTTGACAAATTACTCTTTTTCCTGTCCCGAGTCACTCTTCCACATATATACTGTATATAATATACAGTACCAAGTTGTCAAGTTTGGAAGTGAGACAGCCAAGTAGTTGTGTACAGAAAGAGTCAATCATTGATCCCCTCATAATTAATCTCCAATTCTGTCCCCAACTTAGGACTTCACTCTTCATCTCATGATTATGAGAGGGACTTCTCAGAATGAGCCAAAATTAAAGGTTAACCACTTTTCATTTAATGAGACACAAGTGGAGCTGCGTGTGTGTACTTATGTGTGTGTGTGTGATGTGAGGGGGTATCCATTTTCGACGAGTGCAAAAAAATGTGAAGACTATCAATTTATATTGATACGATGGGCTTGTGTCTTATGAGCCAATTATAACCCATAATTGAATATCATTACATGTCATCAGCATGAACTATGACTTTCACAACACACTCAACAGTCCAAGTACATATGGAGGTAGTCCAGAGTATTCCAGTGACAGGAGTCACGACTCTCATTGTCATGTAATGTGTGTGTGTGTGAGAGAGAGAGGGGGGATCTCAAATTTTCCATGTCTCAAATAACTCATATTTCCTCACATAAATTAATATTCTATTCCTCTTGTCACTCACTCGGACAGTTATTTTCAAAGTCACTTTGCACTCCAATTGACAATTGTTTCATCAGTCCAACTTTTTCATATTCATGTCCAGGTGAGTATCATCTGCATTCTGATTGTACTAATTAAATTCATTCCACAACGACTATTAATGAGGAGGCTAAAAAGAACTTGGACAATTCTTGGGTGTATATTAATAAACCCTGTGGGAATAGCTTGTGTGTGTCTCCCCCACCATTCCAAAATCGTGTGCTTCCCCTCAAGAGAAAATAATTATATTCCTTGAGATGTACAACTTGGACCACCCTCTTTTCTTTACCTGCTTTCTTGCACAAAGGATGAGAGAGACTGTAGCTTCCTCACACACACTCTCTCCCCATGACCTCTCCATACTTTGTACAATGTTGTCCATCTTTTCCTCATCCTTTGATCAACAAATCAATATTCAATTAACAATATTGTTCCTACTGTATGTGCCCAATGAATACATTATAATGCACACGATTCAATGTTGATGAATAATTTTTTTGTGTGTATCTCACAAACTTCCAGATTGAAGGAGAAACTCTCTCTATCTATCGTTGTTGCAGTCAAATCTGTTTAGGATTCAACTCACGTTCCGCCTTACCTTTTGTACTTACATGTACTGCACGCAAGGACAGAAGCTGGATATCCAGGGAGAGAAGATTCTGCATAAAATTTTGCAATATTTTTTTGTTCCCATGTGGGATGAACAGAAGTTTGTCCAAAAAGTGGATGAGAGGGACAACTTAATAAATATGAGGGACAATCAATGTACAAAACATGAGAGATACTTACCAAAGAGAAGAAGAAGAGGAGGAGGAGGGGGAGTTTGGCAATTGGAAAATGTTGTCCATTGTCCTCAAATCAATTGATTTTGATTCTGATGAGTGATAAGGGCGGGGAGGGGAGAACAACTAAAAGACTCTTGACCACGCACATAACAATGACATGTGAGCCGGGGTGAAACATTGACAGGGGAGTCCTCCCTCCTCCTCTCATTTTGTGCTGTGTGCAGAAAAGAGAAAGAGTGTTGTGTGTGTGTTACTATGGGAAGGATTTTTTGACGTGATGTGTTGTCGTTGCCTCTTTTTCTTCATGTTGGGTTGGGATTGTGTGTGTGTGTGTGTACATACAAGTGAGTAGGGACAGGTATAAATTTTATTGTGAGAGGAGAATATTTTTTTCCATTATAATAAGAGCATGGGAAAGACAGCTACCGATGGATTCTCATTGTATTATGTGATCGTTGATCACAATCCAATGTCAACAGTCTCCTCGTCTTGCATTTGCATTGATCTCCTCCTCCTCCTCGTCGTCGTCGCCCAAAAACTCTTCTTTTTTTCATTTACATTGGCAAGTCTTTATGACACAATGCAAGTTCATCTTGATACGTTCGTTGTGTTGGGTTTTGTTAGCAAAAAGATTTCTATTAATCTATTGGTTCTTGAAAGAATTGTGTGTATCCTCTGATTATACCTAATGATGGAATCAATATATTGGGAGGGATGAAGAGGGGAAAACCAGTTTCGCATCTTTCCCTCTATGTGTGTGTGTGTGGACATGGGCTGATCTGTTGAGAGAGAAATCAAATGGCTTGATCTCATATGATGTGATGTTGGGACGAGATGTGATATTTCATTATAGGTTACAGTCAGTAGGATCTCTTCGTTGTCCTCCTCCTCTGTTTTTTTATACAATATTCCAACTATGATGACAATGTGACAATGCAATGTAACAAAAATTAAATTGTCTGCAAAAAATTTTTTTCGTCTCCTATTTGCTTTACTTGCCTGGGTAAGCAATTCAATGCTTTTCCATTGGAATTCTCTCTCCCAACATTTTATTATGCAGGTGAGCTAAAGATTATTCGTGCAACTTTTTGTGTCTTTGGATGACTTGGAAATTTATGCTAGAATGCTCATCACATGTGTACCTTTGTGTGCGTTTGGTAAAATGTATATTATATGCAAAAAATAAATTCCCGGCAAGGAAATTTGTGAAAAATGTTAAGCAGAGAAGAAGATTGAATAGTCGTAGTTGATGATATTCATTAGAGTAATTTTATTATTGATATTTATTTTAGTTTTATTTTTCATTTTCTTAAATACTTTCACTATATATCAGAGTTGTATATATTTTTGAGTAGACAAACTACTGCAGTTACACAGTCGTAGCTTACATGATAATTATTTATTATTTAGTTTTCTCCCTCATCATTCATCATTATCCTTATGTACTTAATGTATGTAGTTTAGGTATTAGCATTAGCATTTATTGTTTGGAGAGTACTCTTGAGATTTAATTTTTCTTCTTCATCTTCTTGTCCTTGTTGTAATTGTAATATAAACATCTATGCGCACATTATAGCAATTTATGTACATCATCATAGTACATTATAGGAAATTCATTCCCACAATCATTCTGATTATTATTATTAATCATTTAAAATTATTTCAATATTTTCTATACATAATATGTCTTCCATTTTTGTCAAAGTGTAAGAGAAAGAGTGACAGAGAAAAAAAAGCGCAAAAATAATTTGAACCATTCATAGGACACATAGCAAGGTCATTATTATTATCTTTACAGAGTAATCCCTTCCTTTCTTTTCTTCATCCATTCACTTTTTGACATCCTTCCATCCATCATTTTGTAATTTACATGAGGGTGAGTGTGTGTGTGTGTCTACTTTATAATCATCTCCGCTCCATTATTTATGGATTCCGTTTATCAATATGACCCCCTAATATCATAATTGACCCTCAAACTTGAATTCCTCAGACTCAGACTAGAATATTGTTTTCCTCCTCCCTCATTTTCGTAACTGACTCTAATTTTATTTAAAAAGCTGGGATTTTAATCAAATGTGGCTTTAAGGTGCTTTAAGGAATAATGTCTCAAAATTTTTGAGACTTAAAAATTTTTCTATTTTCCTCCGGATGTGGGTGAGGAGAGGAGAAAATGAAAAAGAAAAAACAGTGCTAGTTCACTCAAACTCTGAGGGTCAATGTCATATTTTATGAGTCAACAATGTTCTCACAAAAATAGGCATATAAACTTAAAGTTGAACTGTGAACAGAGCAAGAGAGAGAGAGAAGTGGGGAGAGAGTAGTTAAAAAATGTTCTCATCAATTTCTGTAATAATGACTGGGAGGAAGAATCAAGAATTGTGAGTTGAACCACAATGAGAATAATGATGGAATGGGTACATATTATTTTGGATGTGCAAACTTTTGCCAAAAGTCCTTGAATATCATTCCCATCTCAACAAATGACAAATCTGCTCCTCGAGACTGTTGTACACTTGAATAAAATTGTAATTTGAGCCCTCCGTTTGTTTCCTGTCTACTCCTCTCTCTCTCTCTTTCTCTCTCTGAAGGAGTGAGGTATATACTGTGTGTTTACAAAACGATGACATATGAGGCTTGGAATTTGAAGCCACCGAGAGAATACAAAAGATAGAGAAGCCAATTTAATATTTTCCCTGTGTGTGTGTGTGTGTTGAACTACACACTTTCGCGTTTTTAAATAAAAAAGTTTCTCAAAGACATTCTGTCAGAATGGGTTAAAAATTTTTGAAAGGAATCCCTAATTGTGTCTATTGTATACATAGTTCTTTGCAAAATTATTTCGAAATGAGGGACGAAGAGTCAAGGATGAAATATGACACAGAAAAGTTGGATCTTTCTCTGGAAGAGTTTTTTAAGGAAAAAGAGAGAGAGCCAGAGACCATGTATCCGCTTTTGCCAGCGGCATCATTAAGAGAACTAAGCCATGACTATTCATAATAATAACTAAATTGTGTTTTAGAATGAAACCTCCTCCTCTATGGCATATCACCATCATCATCATTATAAGCATTTAGAATTTTCTTTTTTTAACATTTCCTGTCCCATTTCAATTTTCAAATAATATTTTTGCAATTTACTACACAAGGAAAAATCTGTCTCAACTCAAGTCTTTTGACGAGTCTCGGCTGCCACTCTCCAAAACACACACACGCACACATACACAGCGTAGCCAAGGAAGTTGGAGATGAGAGAGAGCGTGTGTGTGTGTGAGGGCTCCTTCAATTTTCTCTGTGTTGATTTTGGCGTCAACTCTGTAAGATTCTGGTGTTTAAAAAACGAAATCGTTTCGTCCTCATCCTCATCCTCCAGTTGAGCCTTGCAAAATATACTTTGTGCGTGTGTCTGTTGTGTGTGTGTGCTTCATAGACCATATTCATCATGTTATTCTAACCAGTTTCCTTTTGGTTACAAATCCTACAAAGAATTGTGTGGCCACTATGAGGTATCAACCTTTTTTAAGACGGAGAGATGCTACTCAATTAATTATTCAAAATATTTTATTTAATTCTCCATGGATTAAGATTTGAGGAGACAATACGAAATGACCTATAATTTGTGTAATTAATCTTTGGTTGGGATGAAATCTCATTTGAAAATTTTTTTGCTGAGAGAGTTCAAAAAGATCAAAAAAACCTGTATTTATATATCAAGGAAAAGTACTATAACTTTTGATATGATAGTCATAAAATAACCAAATAAATCACCAAGCCTGTTGCACACACACACACACGTTCAACACACAGAAAATTATGTAGATTTAGAATCTGGATTGGAAATCATCATTTCGATGGCCACACACACACACCGACATAAATTACCACAAAATGAGGGATACTGAAGTAACGTGAGATGACAAAAGGTGGACATTTTTTAGTACCTCTCTGACCGCTCATACTTGCCTTCCCTAACTGAGAATTACAATGGACACAGATTTTGAATAATAATGTGTGTATTAAAAATTGTTATTACCTTAAAGCTTGAGATTGGTTGAACTGGGTCAAAGAGTAAGACGACTTTGGTTTGTTTGTCTTGGGTGGAGGGTGCGTGTGTGTGCCCAAGTGTCCACACACACACTAGTTCCATCACCATCCATTGAGAGAGGAGGGGAGGATGAGATTTTGATATTGGAGGTTATTACATGTTAGTTAGCTAATAGGACCGGTTTAAATTCTTTCTCTCTTTAAATCCCTACAACATCTCTCGTACACTACCTTACTAATGTAATATTTTGTAACCTTAGAATTTTTTTACCGAGGGCATACAGAGCTCATATTAATAATAATTCATGCTGAAGATACTGATTTACTGACACTTTGAAATTGTCCTTTCTCTTTTCTTTTTTTTAAATAGTCCGACTAACAACACACACGCTACTGTCACTACACTATTACCATTATAAAAATCACCTAATTCCTACAGTTGTCACTCTTGAACAAAGAGAGAGAGAGAGGGAGAGAGGGGAGTAGATAGGTATTAGATAGAGAGAAACATTTTTGATATATATATTTTATACTCTTTTTTTAAAAAATAATACTGGTGAGATCAAAACCGTTTCTAATATGCTCACATCTTCTTCTTCTTGTTTTCTCTTCAAAAACACATGGTACTTTTCCACTCTTACACTACATTATAGGAGTACCAGTACGAGTGTGTGTATTTTGTGTGTGTGTGTGTGTGAGCAAGCAATACATATTACTACCTAAAATTAAAGTTAGTCTACACACGAACACACACTTCAACAACAATGGAGGTTCTGTGTGTTTGCGTGTGTGTGTGTATGTAGGTGTTGTTGTCAATACTAGGATAATAATATATTTTTTGTATTACATTTATTACTAACAGATATATATCATAAAATGTTTGATTCTCTCTTTCTAAAATCTTTGTATTATCCTTAATGCATAGTAGTCATATAATGATGAACATTATACATGTACATACGAAAAAATTCCTTACAACTAGATTGAATTGACATTATATATTTAAATATACAACCTGTACATCCTAATCTTCACTATGTAAATTTTAATTATTTTATTTATGTAATAATCCTAGAAGCTAAACGTTAATAGCGATGATTGGCTTCTTTGGAGGCGTGGCAAGCTGCAGCTCGACCCATTAATTATAATAATAGCAAGTAAAATAGTAACAATAATAGTATGCAATGGATCATTCACCTTTTTTGATTTTGTTCCAAAAAAGTTTTTTTTTGAAAATTATAAAATAATCACTCGTCAGAATCACTTAATACTATCATCAAGGGAAAGATGATGAGGGACAAAAAACATGAGAAATAATTTAAGAATAATGTAATTTAATGTAAGTACCCAGCTCAATTATCCACACATGTCTGGATCAAATTCCATCCGTTAATTTTTGGTAGATGCTATTTGTCATTTATAATTGAGCTGAGTAATTTAAGAGAAAATGTCATAGTGTAAAGAGGAAAAAAACAATAAACGTACACTTAAAACATACAGTTTTTAGGAAATAGTTGAATTGCACCACAAAATTTTTCTTCTTCTTATTTGGCTTAGTTTGAGATTTATCATGTATGTATTATTTTTTTTTTTGAAAATTTTGGAATTCCACGTCACGACTGCAGACATTATACACATTTTTAATCATTAATTCGATGGACGCTATGAGGAGAGACTGCATTTTCACAAAATAAAAAACAACAACAACAATAAAATAACAAATGAACTGAAAAACAATTTTAAATTGTTGTCCATTTTTTTTAAATAATTAAGTTTATGTTGATGCAGGGATGGAGAGAATGGGGGTGTGTATAATTATTGGAGGATGAGTTCTTTTTTATCAAAGTGTAATTAATTGTGGAACTAATAGTAGTTGGAGCTGATGCTAGTGTGTGTGTGTGTGTGTGTAGGTACTTATAGGAGTTTGAGGAATCGGGGATTTATTTGTATGATACCTTATATATACACAGAGAGTACATATTCTATTGTATGTATAGTTATGTAATACGATTTACGATTTTTTCTAGGTTAATGTGGATGACGCAATGCAGATTCTTGATGTATAGAGAAAGAGAGAGAGGTAAAGCGCGGCTAAAAATACTTGCTACAATGTATGTGTACTATAAGTAATAATATTATTATATGAATAATTTAATACTTCTTTTAACGCTAACGTTAATTTCCCTGGCTTTCCTAGCTTAAAGCTTCCAAGCCTCAGAAGAGTAGAAATGTGAGTGTGTAATTGTAATCGGGGGTTGTCATCCTTAAAAAAAGTGTCATCATGATGAGAGAGTTTCTTGACCAGCTTCCTTCCTACATGGATCTATTTGAGTACAGACTACAGATACACTCCATACCTACTAGTACATGAGTGACCTAACTTGTGAGGGTGGACTGCCAACTAAACTTAATATTGAATAATATTTAAATAGAAGATGCGAGAGTCACGCATGCATTTTTTGGTGTGTCTATTTGTGTGTGTGTACGTACATATAGCTGATAGCTGTGTGGTTGGGTGAGTGAGGGTATTTTTTGTCTTTGTTATTTAAATATTGGATTGGCCAGGATTATTTTTTGTAAAGACTACCATGTACTATATATGAAAGGAAATTTCATTACACTTAGCACTTAATTTAATTAATTTTGTTTTAAAAAAATGGCGGATTAAATCGTTATTTGTGGTGAACATGGGGATCTTGAGATCCGGATGATTGCTGGCTGGCTTGTCGCTGACTATTTTTCTTGTTTTTCATCCTACGATTTTGGAACCATATTTTGACCTGGAGAAAATAAGAAAAAAAAGGATTCATTCATTAGATTTGATTTCATTCATGATTATTCTGTGAATGACCGTTTAATGTGGTCAAAATGAAACGTTTTTCCATTGTTCTTTGACTAGTCTTCGTTTGTGGTTTAGTGTGTGTCTGTGTTTGGGTCATTATTGAGACTACTGTGATATAATGATGTCATTACGATGTGATTACTACTGGAAATTAGTTCATTTTCAGTTTGAGTACGATGGTTGATGTGGCCAAGAGAATCCAAATGGAAAATGAGTACTTGTGGTTTTTTGTTGATAATAATTTTATATGACTGTGACCATGCAGTTCCTAATTAATAATTAACACAACTGGTCAAGTATAGTACGAGGAAGGGGGGAAGAGGGAGGGGGAGAGGGAGATAAAAAAATGTAAAATACATAATAATAATCGTAATTTTATAATGCTCCTTAAATCCTCATTTTAACGTCCCCTATAAATACATGCTAAAAGGCTGTAATGTCTTAAAATTGCCGTAAAGAGATGATACGTAATAAATTTTAATTTATTTGCCAAATAAAAATATAAAAAAACGGTTTTAAATTGTCCATTCTCTCGTTTCTACTGTTTTCCTCCTAGGGAATCACTTCATTTCCCTCTTTCCTCTACTAGTGACTAGGTATCTTGAAAACTGGACTAGCCTCTCAACTTGTTTCGTCCATTAAGTTAAGAGAATAGAAGAGAAGAGAGAGGAAAAAAAGTTCCAGAAAATAATTAACAAAGTTTTTTTCTTTCTCTCGCTGTACGGAGGATGCGGAAAAATGTGCCATTGTTCTCGGTTCCAAATTTCTGAAATATTAATGAATTCCGTGTGTGTATGATGAAGGGAAAAGTGCAAAAAGTTGTTCAGTTTGTGTGTGGCTTTGTGAGTGGAAGGAGTATGTATCCTGGGGAAATAGTTTGTCCCACTGTGTACGTGCTCTATTCGAAATTTTCTGGAGAAAAAGAAAAATTCCTGCCATTCTAGTCGGGGAGTGATAATATACGTTATGAGAGATCTTGGTGAGTGCTAAATACCAACTTCTCAAATCGACTTGGATGTGAAGGCGACGTGCTTGTGACATGCAAGGAATTTTTCTTCTTCTTGGTCAAGGCTTTTCATGGACCCCAGAAGAAGAAGAAGAAAAAGTTTAGACTTGAGCCAAGTTTATGAAGGACAATTGAGAATCAGTCTCAGAATGTCAAAAAAGATCAAAAGTTCGTTCCCTTTTCTTTGGATTTCCTATACTCAATTCGTGGTGATATTTCATTAATTTTTTTGTTCGGAAATGAAAATTTGATTCTCCTTTCAACTAAACGAATAAATGTTTTGTGCTAAACTAATCATAATTTTCATTATTGATTAAAATGGCTGCATTTTATCTTGTGTCAAGTCTAAGTCGTACTAGATTTTGTGGTAATGAGTCCGAACCAATTTTGTTATGGAAGAAATAATTTTAAAAATAAGACTCACCTGTCTTTCTGTAAGATTCAGATTCCTTGCGAGCTCCCAGCTAAAAAATAGAATAAAAATTTTGTTTCATCAGACAAACAATTTAATGGCGATTCTTCTCCTAATTTTTTACTATTATCCTTCAAAGGACTTTCTGAATCCATGAGTTGTTCACTTTCTAAAAATTGTAAGTTTATTAAATGCAGTTGAGTGGCAAAAATTTCCTCTCACCGTTTCTGTTTGGAGACGTAGGCATTGAAGAGGAATTCCTTCTCTAGCTCTAGCGTCTGGAATTTGGAGTAAGGCTTCCGCTTCTTCCGAACTGTCACGTTCCCTGTCCACTCCAGAGGATTCGAGCTCATGGAAACTCCTGCTTCACATGAAAAAAAACAACAACAATCAAAATTAATTCAATTACGAATCCATTTTTCCACCAGAACAAGATATTTTTACTCTCGCTCAATCCATGCATTAAATACACTGCTGTATACTTGATATTACGTCACACACACGAAACGCGAAACATTGTATAAATTCGAGGCAGAGATTTTGGTACTAAGCAGTAAATATTCAGTTGCAAGAAAGAAATGTCATCATTTTTAGTCCTTGTACCGCCCTGCCCTCCACAAAATGTTGATGAAAGGTCTAGGACGGGATAATTACTATATTTTGTATTTTAATGTCCCTCTCCTTAATTTATACTTTCTCATTCATTTATATGCATCTTCCCTATTGAACTTGGAGACTTGGCATCAGCGTAGCCAAAATAATAATAACAATCAATTTTGGATGCACCTTGCACCTTTACATAAACACACACACACAAGGAATGGAGGTGGTGGTGTTGTAATTATTTTGAAGTACGGCAAAAGCATTAAAAATAATATGAAAACACCCTCCCCCCCTCCGGAGTTATCCACAATAAATAAACAAATAAAGATGGATGGGGAAGTGACAGGGACTCATAATACATTTCATTTAGCACACAATTCATAATTATTTTCAATTGAGAGTCCTGAGTGAGGCACAGAGGAAAGAAGGGATAATAAAATAAACCAATGGATTGTCAGCACTAGGACTATTGTCATGATGGAGGGAGGGGGAGGAGAATTGTGAAGGATTTGAATTTTTCTATTTACTGTATTACGTCAGGGACTATAGTTGCGTACACAAAGACACACTCTCTCAGATCCATCCATGCACAAAGAGAGAGAGACATTTTCTCTGAAAAATCACGTACAAAGTGAGTCATGGTTGTGGAGCTTTGGATTTATGTTGATTTGAAGAGAGAAAAGACACACATCATTGTGTGTGCGTGTACTAAAACAAATGCATACACACACACACACTTTCTCGGGCTGAGAAACAGGAGCAGACACTTTAATTCTCTATAAAGTCCATCATTCAACTCCTCACACACACGTACACACACACTCACTTTCTCTCATTCTGAATTCACAATGGAAATAGTAGAGGCACACAAGAGCAGAAAAGAGAGAGAGAGAGGAAGAGAGAGAAGGGGGCACTTTCCCGAAAACGAGTTGGATAACTCACTTGCCGAGAAAACAATGAAAGTTTTTGGCAAAAACTTTTAGCTACAGAATAACTGAGATGCTCAAAAGTGTGTGTGTGTGTGTGTCTGAATGGATGTGCCTATGCCGTGTAGATGTAATACCGTAAATGAGGATTCGTAGAGGCGGGTGTAATCCCCTAAAATCACAGCGATTCTTCTACTATATGAGAACAACGAGTCCCCTGACACAGTAGGATGTACCGTAGAGTTGGATTCAAAAAATGCTACTACACGCTCTCCCTGAGACTAACAATTTATTTTTGTTATAATTTGGAATTTAATTTAAGTTGAAAGCCAATACATTTACACAGACACTGGATACTCCCCACCATTGTCACTGTGTGTCTCCCTTCAACATTGGAGAGAGAAGGAGGGAGGAAGAGAGTTGGGCAGAAGATTCATGAGAATTTCCAAATTATCAAGATGCAAATCTGTTAATGCGCAGGGTGGAAAGAAAAGTACTTTACTTTCTTCTGAATACTCCCAGCCCGTCTCTCTTTCTCTCTGAGTTCCACACACACACCAACTCAATTTTCCTAAAAGCACAAGGAGCCGTCAGTCATTCCCGTTTCCGCCGCCATCACCAAGAAGATTTACAGAGAGAGAGAGAAAACGAATGCAGATCTAAAGAGAGAGAGTGTGTGTGTGTCGGTGTGACTATACTTACGATTAGGCATAGAGATTGGGTTCAAAGCTGAGTCCCTGATTTTCATGCATCCATTCTGAGTTGGTGAAGGGAAGAGCTGAATAAATGATGTGCTCTTCTATATCCTCCTCCCTGAGTATGTATAGAGTCATTGGAAAGAAAAGAAACTTATTTACACCTATACCCACACACACACAGTGTGACTGTGTATATATACATCAATACATTTTGATAGGAACAGTGTACTCTGATTGTACTGTTGATTATCCTCCGTGTATGTCCAAGCTCACATTGACTCTTCCCTCTCTCCCTCCCTCAACTCGTTCTCCTCTTTAGAACAAGGCTCATCAGATGATGGGAGAGGAAAGGATTTTTCATAGGCAGAGGGAGGAGGACGTGGGAATGACGAACACAAGATGGAAATGAACAGGAGCAACTCTGCACTGACTGGCTGGAAAAGACAGAGGACAAAAAGACGGCTGGAAAGTGAATGATGATTAGAATAATTTGATTTGAAGTCAGATTTCTTCTACCTCTCTTGAATCTCTCTCTCTCTCTCTTCATTCTTCCTCCTCCTCCTCCCAATGCAATCCAACGTTTCCTTAACAATCTCAACCTAATACTAATGTATGACTTTTTGTCTCTACCCTCCACCTCCTCCCGCCACTTCACACACACACAGATACATACCCTACCAAAGAAGTCAAATAAGTGTGGAGTCTTTCTTAAATAGAAGAGTCACATATGTGAAAGTGAGTCTTGCCTATAGATGACATTAGAGAGGGGAAGAGAGGAGGATGGGAGGAGGTATTATAATAGAGTCAAAATATTTGAGAGGATGAAAATCCGTGGAAAGTCATACAGGGATGTGTGTTGTGTGCTCTGTATTGTTACAAGCTCCACATTTGTGCACACACACATTCTCTCTCTCTCTTGCTCTTCGAGTGCGTGACGTGATAATGGAAAATATGTAGGTGAGGTGAAAAGAATAGGGGATGAGGGAGGGGAGAGAGGAAAAGAAATGTAATGTGATGCAAGACTGTAATGGAATAACCAGAAAGAGCCAAACGAGAGCGAGAGAAGACTGTCTCTCTCCTCAATAGAGAAACGGAGATGTGTGTGTGTAGCTGTGGGTTTGGAGCAGTGAAGGGAGAGAAGAAATACCCGGGTATTTACGGATGGCCGGGAGAGAGGAAAAAACTGTTGGAATCAGGCTCTTAGACAGCTATGCAGTGTACATTGTAAGTATGGGTTTTTTGGGTAGTTTTTGGGTAAAAGCGACGGGCGGGCGGGCAGGACGGGTGGGTGAAAAAATCCGTCTCATATCTATTCAAGACGGAGACTTTCCTAGTGTGCGATAAAGATAAAAGAGGAAGAAAGCACAAGCACACACACACACTAGCTACAGCCACCACTAGAACACACACACACACAACTGACGGGGAAGAAACATTTTGTCCAAATCCCATCAGATTGTATAGGCACCGATCTTTCAGGATTATTTTGCCTTTTCTCCAAAAGACAGCTGCCGCGAAAAAAAAATCTTTAAAAAATGCTTCGCACAACGCACATCGACTCCCAAGTAGGCCTTTAGTCAGTCTTTCCCTCTCCCATACACACAACACCACACACCAGGACAAAGAAAAGATCATTCTGCTCATGCAGTTAAGTACAGGAGGAGACACACACCCAAGACTCCAGCTACATTGTATGTAGGAGAGAGAGAGAGAGAAGAATCTTTCTCCTATCCTTCCCATTCCATTGTGTATTGTATTGTGGGCGGTATAAAGTGTCATTTTCTAAACAATTGCAGATACACTTTACATCTATTGCTCTGCTTTCCATACACACACTCACACCATTTCACAAAAACTTCATGGCTCCCCAGAACCACGGCCACCAGATTTCCCCTTCTTTCTTTCAAAGAAAGTTTCAAGTCAAAAGTCTGTGGAGTAGTCGAGATGATGTTCGGAAAAGAAGTTTAAAATTTTGAACTCAAAATTTCACTGTTAATATTCTCGATTCTATGTTGACATGTTTTTATGGTGTGAAAACTTAAAATTTTAAAAACTTTTCGTGTGGCTATGTTATAAAATTTCAATCACTTTCAAGTTTAGACAAAAACGTTTGTGAGGTGCACACACAAAAAAGTGTGGGCCTGAAGGGGAGTACAAAAAATTGACTCAAGCAAAAGACAAAACTAACAGTCCAGAAAATAAATTTTTTTCAAAATAAGAAGACACACAATGAAAACACATGCACAAGGGAAGAGAAACAAAAAAAAATTGTCTACTATCATGTATGAGTAGTAGTTGTACAAAAAAAGGCAATAATAATATTTTGGAAAAAATCTGTTACATACGTAAGTAGGCTTCATCTCTACTCTTCCAATAGACCTGTGCGGGAAACTCTGCATAAAAACAAGAATAACTAAAATGAACAACGTAAACTCACCAATCAATGCCACGTCAATCCTCCTTCTCTTAAAAAATCCCTGAATCTGATCACAGGAATCCATGCAAATTTTTCCCTGTCCCTTTTGTGGGCCCGTGAGTGCAAGAGAATATAAATGGATGCATCATGCAATGATAGAAACGTCCCTTCAATAAAATGTCTTGTAAAAACCCTGAGAGAGAGAGAGAGAGAGAGAGAGAGAGAAGAGAATGGAAAATAAATAAAAATGGGGGATGCAGAGAGGGGATCCATAAATCAAATGTGTGTTGTGATTGAAGTACACTTAATTATAATGAGACTTGAACGCACAATATGATATATGATGTGTAGTACACTTCATCACGCATCAAGAAAACAACAAGAAGAAACAAGATTGTTATTATTAGTCTCCTCCTCCTCTTCCTCCTCATCGTAGGCAAGTAATTTAAAATGTTGTCTGCAATGTTTGTGCGCCATATTTGTGTACTTAATCAATTTTATTGCCTCCTTTTGTCACTTAATGAAAATAAGAGTTGGAAAGTCTTGTGATTGTGTGTGTGTCTGTAGTGTGTGTGTGTGTTGTATATCAAGTTTATATAGCAGTGATAATTATTTATTAAGGCGCATCCAAATTGCTCACTCACACAACGTTGTAAAACTTTATAATATCCCTAATACCATTATAGGCTATATGTATGTACTCCTTATGTGACTGTGTAAGTACTTGATCTATATAAAACATGGTTTACTCTGAGGATATTTTATATTTTTCACCTCCATTTATTTTTCAAATCATTCTGAGGGGGCGGAGTGCAAGTCAAGTGCGTCCGCCACTTCCTACATTCACTTACATTGTACTCTTTTCCATTTCACACACACACACACACACGTACACATTCATCAGGAATATGAATGGATTTTGACAGTCATCCTTACAACATTGTGTGTGGAATCACACAATAATAACCTTTTATAATGCCACTAAAATTGTGTTCAACTAGAATCCTTGTTCACCTGTCTGCACACGCATTAGTTAAGTTAACAGTCTCATAAATTTTTACCCGACCATTTATTAACTTGTATGGACCAAACTAGACTAAAAATCCAAAGTCTGCTCTCACAGTTCTAGCTTTTGGCTTTCATTAATTTATTAATGTCAGTTGCTTAGATTTGATTGTGCGGACAAGTGGAACGACATAACACTTGTTAAACACATGCATGTGTGTACATGTACATTGTACTGTTACATGCCATTCATTCATGAAAGAGCAGGGGAAAAAACGTAATCAATTGGACAATTTTTTCACGCAAACTGCGCATCACATGGATTTCCATATCCTTGAAAATGATTGACAAACGTGGAATCCTATTCATGAAAATCATGATTTGAAATTTTTCTATTCAATTCTCGAATCTGATGAATGGGACTCAAACTGGTGTGTGTTATAAATGTGTGCGTATATTTTATTCAAAAAATATGTCATTAGTAAAATGACATGGAGTGTCTCTTCCATTTTACCGGTTTCTGATTCTGGGACAAAATATTCTCACGCTTTTGTTTTTCATTTTATTTAAAAAAATAGAACTGAACATTGATGATCACATTTGACACTTTTATCACGTACTTTTGAATGGAGAAATAGTATATAAAGTTTTTTGATACGATGATGATGATACATATCACATATTACTGCATGTGTGTCTCTTCAAATTACTGTTATTATCTTACAGCTGGGCTGTTAGCCTACATTTGCGTGTGATAGGAATGGGCTGGGGTGGATATCAATGACTAGTTAATATTTTGATGATATTATATATCTGCTGTGGGGAGACAAAAAGAGACGAGAGAGAGAGATCTTCATGCATTATATTTTATTCACAAAAATCCACTCCATAAGGATGTCGAGGGAAATAGGGACTGCGTACAAAATACACACACACACGAAACCAATCCTCTTCGTATATAGTCAAAAGAGAAAAAGTAGACACTTTGGCATAGACAGAGAGAGAGAGAGACTCAAATATGGCAATGGAAATCTATCGTTAAAAAAGATGTTTCAATTTGATCCGAGATGAGGTGAGGAGGTGTGTTTTGAGGGAAATGTTACTTGTATCCCATTCCACACACACACACAAAACAGAAGCCCATACAAGAAGAAGACGGTAGTGGTGTGTGTGTGTGTTAAATTACCGACACTCTACACATTTAAGAACCTTACGGTAAAATGTATTGATGAAGATGGCCTCCCTCCTCCTCCTCTTCGTTTCATACTTAATTGAGTTATTAAGAAAACAAATTTTATTTTATGACGACGAAACTCTGAGTAAAATATTTATGCACATCAATAATAATAATGAATGAAGGATACGGAGGGGTGAGTTGGGAAACCCACAAAGGATAGAATGGACAAGTCCACATAATATATAATATATTAATGAATAATATATATTATTTCGGTAAGTGGCTTTACATTCAATTTAAATAGGCCATAACAAAATGGGCAGAGAGTAGAGTGGTGTTTGTGTGTGTGTGTGGACCTCGATAATGCTACTCAACCATTGCCCGAATCCTTAATGACGATTTTACGATGTGGCGCTTCAAACGAACAGAATGAAAGCCACATCGTTTATTGGCATTCGGATTCTAGGCTTATTTACTCTATTTTAATGGCATTTGATGGAAAGGAAGAAGAAAAATCTTCAACTCTACACTACACTCACACACACACACACGTTTATATGTGCACACATGTATTCCCTCCCCCTCTTCTCTATTGTGAAAGACAACCAAAAAAGTTTGGTTTTTTTACTCCCCTCCTCCTTCTCTCTCTTTCTCTCCTCAACCCACACTCTCCTTCCACCTCAACACCCAATATTACATGGGAGGAGAAGGGTAAAGATTGGTGAGTATACGCGTGTGTACACTCTCCTCCTCCCAAAAAAAATTTCCAATTAACAACTAAAAATATTCTCAATAATGTATAATGTAACATTTTGTGAACGCCTTAATTCCTCTTTTAGTATGTAACATTGTCTGGCTGAGTTTATTCTTGTGCACACAGTCCCATCATAATGACTCTCAAAATCAGATGCCGTCAAAGGGTGAAAGCCTGTGTGTGTGTGTGTGTTTTGCAAGTTAATCTATAGATAGTAAATTGTGCATGCCATACACAACACAAGTCTGGCTGATGGTTGAATGAGAAAAATGATAATTGTACTATAGAAACTCCCTTCCATAACACGTCATGCTATTAAGCTCTCTCATCTCTCTCTCTCTCTCTCTCTCTACGTGTGTGTGTTTGTACTGCAAAGAGGAGACATACCGTAATGTACTCGGGGATAAAAAAAAATACGAGAGACGAAGAAGACACGTCTAATTGGCAGAAATGAATTCACACTTACATGCACAACAGAGACTAGAGCTATTTTTCTGTGAAAATGACAAGTATCACAGCCCATCACACAAACACACACACACACACTCTCCTCTCTCTCACATTGTACACACAAGTGTACAATGGAAAAAGTCAAGACTCCAAAAAAGTTGAATCAAGTTTTGCAAGTTTTTTTTCCTCTCATTCTTCTCCTTCGTCTCCCCCATCCCTTTTGAACGATGACTTGTTGGAAGGGGCTAGGACTACCTACGATCATCATCACCGTTTCTTGTGGTGGTTTCGTCTTCTGGTTCTTCCCGACTACTGCTGTGTGGGCACGGCGGGTAATTTTCAATGAGAGAGAGAGAGAATGAAAGACTGGGATTGAGTCTGGGAGGACACACACACACAATTGTGTTAGGCCACATTTTCCTGAGCTGAGTTGAGAAGGTTTGTGTGGTACCCAGCAAGAATATAAATAATGGATAATGATGAGACTTTAGTGGAGAGACTCTGAGGGTGCTCCATGTTCACATCCACTCATCTTTCTAGTCGCATATTCTTGTCTAGTCTCTCCCCTCCTCTCTCTCTCTCCCTCTCTCTCTTCAGTGTATAATGTTATTCGTTATAGCAACCACATGCTTCACCCATCATCACAGAGTTGTGTGTGTGTGTGGAGATGTGTAAAGTGAGTGTGTAAAAATAAAAGGTAGTTATGACAATGAAGGGAGAAGGGGTGGTCTTGTAATTTTTCTATCAACTTGATAGCACACACAGTGAGAATTTCCTTGATAAATGTGACGCTCCAAAAAGTACACTCTATCCCACAAAAATCTTTTTTCCTTCTCCCTCCTCCTCTTCTCCTTCTCTATATCTCCTCATTTGAAATATACCCCTCTTTTTGTACAATAATTGTACATTGTACACAAACAACACTTTGTCGCTGGCAAATAAAAGGTCAGCGACAAATAAAAGGTCATGATCCCACCTCTCAAACACACTCACTCACTCACGCCATTGAAATAACATTTTAACTGTGATTTCCTCAAGTTGTGGTCGACGAAATTGTTTTTTTCCCTCCCATTCATAGTCGACACTAGAGTAGAAATTTCACATCGAAATTATTTTTTTTTTATAACTTTATAGTAATATACGCACGAATTTTGTCCCTTAAGCACCCCATTGTAAAATGTACATACTTGACTTTACTGAAGGCGACTCAAGTCATAGGTTATGTGTGGAGGAATTAATTATTCTCTGGTACATACATGTACCAAGTGTGTGTGTGTGTGTATAAGGACAAAACGCATTTGCTGCCAAACTGGTTCAAAACAAAATAAAGAGACGGACAATTTAGTAGTACACTATGTACACCCTGTATGCCATGTAGTGTAGTGTACAGGGTGTGTGGACTGAAGTACATAAACTGCGGTGGTGGTGTGTGTGTGTGTAGCCAGTATGTATGTGTACACAGCCTACAAAAACTACAAAGTATTAAACTGAGAAACGTATACGCATCCACACATACACACAACACATGCATCATAGTCAGAATTTGTTTGAGAGAAATTATAAATTTTATATTCTTGCCAAATGGGCTTAAAATGTCTTTGGGTAGTTTTATTGACTTTATTATTACCATTGCTCCTCTCTTTTTTTGTGGGATCCCTCAATGAAAACCACGTACAGCTGGGAAGTGTACAACCATTTAACGGAGGAAACAAACACTTAAATTACTTTATTGTCCAATATTCTTGACATTTCTTGATGTCTTACATGAAATTTGGATAAACAGAAAAGAACAAGGTTGCAAAATGGAGGGAGATGTCTTTCTATCCTCTTTTCCTCACACACACACACATACCGCACTATTCCATTGTTCGATATTTCTTTTTTCTACCCATCCACTGAAATGGTTTTTTTTAAAAATAATTTTCAAACGCAGTAGCTCAGGTCTAATGGCTAATCATCATTCCCGACTTCCCCTAATGATAATGAGGAGAGTTTGGTAAAATCATTGGGAAGAGAAACTCAAAATGAAATAAAGCTTGTTCAACATGACGTTTGGACAGAGTATAAAATTTTTGTGACAAGATGTACTCGACTCACACACACACACATGCAAATACAGATGGCTACCACGAAAAAGATGGGTGAGTCGTGCTGTGAACTCTAGTCTTTCTATTCTCTTGTGCCATTTATACGCACCCCTATATATAGGAGAGAGGAGCTCAATGGGAGGCACACTGTGTGTGTGTCTACGATGTGGTGGTGGCGGTGGGCAAAACGAGGAATAAAAATGTCCTACAGAGATGTGTGGCTTGTGACACCAAATTGAGCTAATTTATGGACGATACTCCTTCCATCCAAATGTAAATGGAAATAAGTAGAAAAAGAGAAGGAGAGAGAGAGAGATACACAACAATTTTTGGGAGGGAAGGGGAGAGGAGGGTGACGAGGACGGTGACAGACGACGACGGAGATTGGAAGGACAAGCATCCATTCCAAAACAGAGACAGATAGAAAGAATTGTCTATGGTGGTTGTTCCCTATGAACACACACGCATAAGTTTTTACGAAAAGAGAGAGAGAGAGAATGGCCGGGAGAGTAGACACAAGGCACTGAGTTACTGCTTATAAAACTACTCCTGTTTTTTCCCGTCCAAAATGCGACAATCCATCCCAGAAGGATTGAAACCATCCCTCGGTCCTCCATTATTATTATTGTGTTCACGTACAATTTAAATTTTAAAAAGTTTTACCCCCATCACATCAATTCTACCCCTCCCTCTCCATCTCATGATGCAGAATGTATTTGGGTAAATCCTAGGGCATTCCAACATTAGGAAGGGAGATAGTGTGAAGATGAACTGCTTATTATTTTAGTATACATTTCGCCTCCGTCTAGAGAACAGAGTAAGTAGGGAGAACATTTGGTAAATTTATCTTGTGTTGATTCAAAGCCCATATATTATAATAGGAAGCGAGAAACATTTTTTAAAAAACAATATGTATCCTGTATTGTTGTGTGTGTGTGTGTAGTTTTAGGTATCCAAATTGAGTCGCGCATTACGCGTATCTGTACAACATCCCTTTTCTCTCCTTATCTATTTCACAGGAAGAAGCATTATCATATTTGCTACTCCAGCCTACATAAATACACACACACACAAATTCCAGGGTTTAAGTATGTGGCCGCTGGTAAAAGCATATGTACAACTTGGAGTAGAAATACTTGGAAGAAGGTGAATTTATATGGAAATGGAAAATGTAGAGAGAGGAAAAAGCTCAACTTGTCCAATGCATTATAGATGAGATCATATCGTAGGAAGGATCAAATGGAAACTTAAGAAAATTTTCGGTGGAGAGAGATGAGCACCCAAAGGTCATAATTTCTGCTCAAATGTGACTGACTCACACACACACCACCACCAACACCAACACACACACACTCTCTCTCAGTATAAACTGCGTGTGCATGTGTGGAACTCCCTGTATTAAATCCCTCGTAATATCCCAGTGTGTGTGTTGGAGAAACTTTTTTCTACATTTTGAGACGTACAATATATGTGGGGGGGAGACTATACACTATGTCCACTCCTGTGCTAACATGTGACAGTGACGTAATGGGTGGGTTCCAAAAGAGGGAAGGAGGAGAGGGAGTATAGCCCCGAAAAAAATATATACACAGCTTTTCCATCTCTCTCTCTCTCTCCTCTACATCAGATAAATTAATAAGCTATGTGTGTGATATCAAGTTTGGAAAAAATATGCACAAAGACAGCTATAAATATCCACAGCGTCCCATTCCTCTCCCCCCCTTCTCTGTAGTTTTACATAATATTCTCCTTTAGATAAATATTTTTTACACACATTTCATTCAGAGTGTCTAGCACGGAGTAGTGTGTGTGTGTGTGAAACACAGAAGGAGCTAGTCTTAATGCTTGTCAGAACATCCGTTGTATAGTGTTATATTAATCGGATAATGTATTGAGATTAAAAAATATATAGAGACGAAGAGTTGCCCGTCAGTAAGAACTTTATATTGTGTATGTGGAGTTTTTTTTCCTTCCTCCATATTTAGCATCTCATTTAAATACTCCAAGCACTCACACAAAATCAAGAGCGAGAACAAGCCATGTGATACTCCGTGATCTGTATTTATTTATTTTAAAAAAAGAATTTGATTTCAAGGAGGGTGGCCTTTATCTACATTTTATAGTACATGGATGATGATCGATTCTGCAGAGTGGAATCCAAAAAGTCATGACTCTGAACCGATGAATCTTTCAAAGCACACGTATACATAATCAAGCGAGGAAGATGCTAGAAGAATTGGAGCTTATATTATTATATGAGGAGGAGGAGGAGAGGGAGAAAAAAGTAATATTTGTACTGAAAGAATTAGGACTGACTTGTGATGCCTGTCTGCCAGAATTCATTGAATAATGGAAGTGACGCTCATGTGGGCTGTCAAGAACTGTAAGGTGAATTCTCACTCTCTTCTTCAAGACTGTGTGTGTATTTTTTTGTACACTCGATACTTGAGCTCTTCCACTCTCCACTGCCTACCAAAATCTCATGGACATGATTTTAACACGACTGACTACATCCAACTCGAGAAACAGTTGAAGGAGTATAAATACATGTGATTTGAAGTGAACTACTTTTCCTTGACAATAAAAAAATGCAAACAGAAATTTTTTTCAAACTCTTCCTCTCTCCTTCATGTGGACTGGCTAGTCTTTCTTTTGTACGTGTGTGTGTAAGGCCACGAGGAGAGGAGGAAAAGTTGAGACTTGAGTTCAACTCTTGGAGTGAGTGAATGGGGAGAGGAGGAGATAAGATATGTGATGATTGTACAATTATTCATTGTTGCCTCTCTCTCTCTCTCACACACACATACACACACAGATTGAACGAGAGAATTATTTGCATGGCTTTTCATTTCATCCACGATTCATGAGTATTAGTATTATTATTAGCATGGCCTCAAGACGACGTCGGACTGTATCCAACTTGCTCACCGTTCCTCCTTATCAATGAGATGTGTGTGTGTGCTACCTCCGTTTCCCTGTAAACATGTGTATACTATATATAGGCTCGGATTATAGGGGGAGGGAGAGAGAGGATGGTGGACGGACTCTCGAATTTAATTTTTATTTGATACAACGGGACGTACAAAAAGGCCTGGAGATTCAGCAGCAGGGAGCATCTGCTCAATCGATAGTTGCAATCAAGACAAGAGTCCCCCCTAGTCTCCATACAAATACAAATACAGGACTCCCTCTCCTCACACACACATACACGTACATATCCTACATGTACTACAAAACTCACAACCCTCAGCATCTATTTCACTTCCAGCTCCAAATATATACAATACACACACTCACTCTCTCTCTCTCTCTGTTTAACCTTCTTCAGCATTTTTCACTTCTTAGATATCCTCCACGGTTTATTCACGCTTTTCCAACATTTGCCTACATTCAATTCTACTTTTGAGAAGAGTGAACCTCCCTCCCTGTCTCCACTATGACTATGTGTCATGCCATACGGCATACACAGTGTGTGTGTGTGTCTGTGTGTAGGAAACAAGATAGGGAAAACTCTTCGTAATTTCCTAATATTCACCCGATTCACCCTCACCCATACATATTGTGTGTGTGTGTCATGACACACAGGATATATGGATGGAGGATAGAATGTCGACTCTCTCTCTCTCTCTTCTATTATACGCCCCAACTCTGTCGACTTCCCTCCACACTGACACACGTACACACACACCACCACCACTTCATAGGAGAAGAGCTTTCAGAAAAAGTTTTTCCTTCCTTCCTCCCAAATTTATTCCTCCTACGGGGAATTCCATTGAATCGGATCAAATGCCATGTGGGAATTTAGAATTTTCCACGTCTGCTAGTCAATCCTATAAACTCCCTATTTCCCTCCTCTATCGGAAAACATTCAGTTCTTCCCAAACCCTCCGAATATACTAATGCATTTCCAAGACTTTTCCTCCATTATCCTCACTCATCCATACGCATCAGTTTATGCATTTGGATTCGATCATTTTTTACTTTTGTGCATTGACTGAGAATTTCAATCGTATGAGTAAATATTGAGTCAAGTGCAAAATTTTTGGGGAGAGGAAAAAGCGCAATACTATTCCATTTGTGCACCTTTACAGCTCTTGTCAGGAAAGGGGAATATTTGATGTGTGAAGGTAGAAGGATGTGCGTGATAGAGCCATGATAGGGAGGGAGAGAGAGGGAGTAAATTCAAAATAAAATAAAATCACATGAACAGATAAACCACAAGACTGTGAGGGGACATAAACTGGATATTCAGTGGGCAATTGTCAAGTTGGAGTATAAAAGAAGAGTGAAAGACTCGAGATATATATACAAGAAGACATGGAATGAGAGAGTGTGTGTGTGTGAAGAAGAAGAGGAGGTACTGGAGAAATAAAAGTTTTGCAAAAGAAAAATGGAATGCAATAAAAGAATAGGGAAAAAAAGAAGTCAGTGGGTTTGAGGAAGATGAAAAATCATCTTGACATCATCCAAGCCGTTTTTACGAGGAATAAAATGCAAAATATGTTTCCAACTTGAAGGAGATGATGGTCCATTAGTAATCTCACACCCTCGTCTCTCCACTCGCTCTCCCAGTCTCTCTCTCTCTCTCTACACGTATGTATGTGTGTGTGAGGGAATAAGTGTGTGTGTGTGGAATGGCCATGTACAGCGGCTGTGCCAGTCTATGACCAAACCCATACTGCTAAACACTTAAACCAACCATTGCCATGATCATCATCATCACCATAATCATGGTAATGTGCCGTCGGAGCCCCCAGGCAGTCGACAATTTTTTAAACCAATGACTGTCTCTCCTCCTCTCTTCCCTTCTTCTTGGCAAACCCAACTATTTTCAGAGCCAATGCATTCCACTCTCCACACAATTTCTTTGCGTATCTTTTGACTGGAAGGGAAAAAAATATTTTAATTATTTAAGAGGGGATTAGTTGGTCCAAATAGGTCTTACAAATGTGAAGTAAATTGACGGTGAGATCAGAGTCTACTCAAATTACTCATTGAACAAATTCATCCTCATCAGAGAAGAGAACCGTGTTTTGTACATTAGGAGGGAGAATACAAGAGATCATTAAAAATGGAAGAAAGAGAATAATTGTAGAAAATCCCTTTCATAAAAAAGCCATGTGCCTCAGTCCACGCGTGTGTGTTGTGTGTACCACGGATATTTCCTTTATTCTCCGGAAGTTCATTTAGAAAAACGACTCATCATCTTCTTTGAAACGACTCTCTCTCTCTCTCTCCACGGAATGTGTTGAAAATGAGAGAACTTTTTGGTTTACATGATAAAAGGAAGTGAAGGAAGTAAAGGGAAAAGTTTTAAAAAATGCAGTTTTTTAAACGCTGACAAGATTGCTCATGTATTCATTCTCTCTCTCTCGTGTGTGTGTGCGTGTGTGTGTCGAGCTGTCATATATTGGAGAGAGGATGCTGGATAGGATAGGATTAGAAGGAGGGATGTGTGGAGAGACGGGAGATTTTTCTCGGTGCTGGAGTATTTAAAGACTGTTGCATATTGTTCTAGTAGTTGCAGAGGGAGGAGATGAGAGAGAAAACAAACGATGCCATACCACAGAGACGGAAAAAGAGTCAACCAAAACAGGAAAATTGCCGACTTCTGCACTTGCCTCTCCTTCCCCATTCTCATTTTCCATGGATAGACCTCCATTCCCCACCAACTTTCCTCTCTCTCTCTCTCTCCAACTAGTAGAGCACAGCCCAGTATTTATTTAGTTTACGGGGGACCAATGCCGATATGAGCCCTCGTTTTCATTTTAGTCCAAAACCAAAACACACACACACACCCCATCCACACACACACAGTCGTTTGCTTGAGGTTACAGCATCATTTCGATTGGGCAAAATTTAAGCCTTTCCATCCGCCAGTTTAAAGGGCTTCCCTAAAAACCTCACATCTGCATCTTAATTTGAGCCGGAGGGGAGGAGGGTTCAAATCTCAACAACGATCCTACAACCATCAATTCTTCTAAAGTCATTACTCACCAGCATCAACTCTCAATCTCTCCACCTACCATCATCCTGACACTTTAACGTATTGTTTGATAAAAAAATATTTTCCATTGATACAATTTGTTTCGATATTACAAGCACACACTTCTTAAATGTTAAATGTTAAAATGTAGGGAAGGAGTTTCCCAAAAACAATTTTATGAGTTTCAGTCCCGTACCCTGAAGAGTTCATGGGAGCGGAGTGTATGTACGTACATGGAGTTTCACAAACGAAAGTTTTCTCTCCCCTGTTTTTGAGGAATGGAATTGAAAGTCCCAAAAGTAAATTTCCGACTCTTGTGAATAAAATAATTTAGGGAGACTGCTCACGCAGTTTCACTTTCTGTGCCTTTCTCATCCGCGTCCAGCTCCCGGTAAAAAGAACTCAAAATTGAGTCGGATAAATAAGTCAAGGCAAATCCTTCCAACAGTCACAGAACCAAAGGAAAAAAGGAAAAAAATCCTTGTCCACATAAAAGGGTTAAGAGAGAGAGAGAGAAAAGAAGAAATCCAGCACATCCTTTAGAGCAATCGTGTCGTGGTTCAATGGGTAGTACATGTACATTGTGTGTGTGTGTGAAGGTAGCAAATTTGTTTCCATTATTCAGGAGCAGCTAAGACTTCATTCATGACATGTGTTTGTATTGGTTCGTGTGGAACAGGATCTCATCGAGAGATTCACAACTGCACAGAGAAATGGAGAGAGAGAGGAAGAGCACAATACCCATTTTTCAACACCTTTTCATAATTTTAGGATGTAAAATTCGCTCGATTGATTTCTCCAAAGATTATTAGTGGCACGAATGGTCTCTCTCTCTCCATTCTACAAAACACACACACACATCCATATCCACACAATTCTGACACACCACTGAACATGGAGTAAGAATGGAGTTGTCCCCATGTAAAAATGGATAGGTTTACGAGAACAAACTGTAATGATGCATTTTGAGGCGACTGTTTTTCCACTTTCTTCACCTCACCTGTATCGACCCGAGAGAGAGTGAGTGTTAGTTGTGTGTGTGTGTGTATTCATTCGCTGAGGGTCAATAAGACGTTAAAAATTTTTTTTCCTCTCTCTTTCTACCTCATGCTCTTACTTGTTCTCCATGCCAAAGCCCCAAACCAGAACCAATGGGATTGTGAGTCCATTCAAACTCGCATTACATTCATATTACAATGTATTTAGTGTGTGTGTGTGTGTGTGTGTGTGTACCTAGCTTCCATTTTTCTTCTCAACCTTTACCACAGTCTCTCTCAGTTTGTGGAACATGCCATGTCCTATAAAAATCAAAATGAATTTTGAACCGTTTTTAAAATCAAATTCAACTCCTGCTCTCCTTCCTTTATCCCTCTAGTATAGAAACATCAACTTCTTTCAGCAATAATAATAATAGTACACATCATTGTGTGTCCCTCAAATGGATTTTTTCCAGAACAAACCTTGAGCAATGAAATGAAATGTATCCCCTGTATTCATGACAAAAACAACTCACTTCCCTTCCTTTATTCCATAATCCCGTCCTCAACATTATGTGGTGGATGAGGACGACAGGAGAGTACAAAAATTAAATACTCCATTTTTGATTGAGATACTTTTAACCAATCACCTATTTTAAAATTTGTTTCAACTCAACTGTTCAAAGTGTGTGAGTCTATGGAATTCACTTTTGGAATTTTAACAAGAGAGTACATAACGGCTTGTGTGTGTGTGTGGTTGAAGTGGTGAGAAAAAAATTAAGTTTTGTCATCCATTTGAATTAGGATTCATCATAACACATACGTGTGTGTATTTTATACAAACCACAGTACACACACTCAATTTAAATGTCAAAGAAAAAACCACAAGGAAGCCGCAATGGGTAATAATTATGCAAATGTTTTATTTACACCCCAACTTTGAATCCTTCCTCTAATGTATGCAAAATATATTTAACTACGCCACCACTTAATACACCCAATAAATATTAGCCTAAGACATTTCAAATGAGGAAGAGAGTGAGAAGTCTCATCTCTCTCGCTATATAACACACACGTACACACAAAGAGAGAGACTAACCATGATAATACAAATAATATGGTTTATAATACCCTCTATCATTCGAGTAGAATGGCAAGATCACATGAATACATAATATAAATGTCATCTTTCTATTATTGTCCACTCCTCCGGGGTTTCATTCACAAGTGAGGATGCGAGGACCATTGACTGAGTACAGCAGCAGAAAGGATGATCAGGAGAACCTCAAGACCAAAAATTCCAATAGGAGAATGTGACCATTAATAAAATTTACATAAGATGACAAACTGCAATATTATTTTACACCCTTCATGTACCTCACTCTTTCCACACAATTATAATCTCCCTCTGAGAGAGACTCTCTCTCCACACACACACTCAAAACACACACAACCCACATCCCAATGCCCTTAGATGAGAGAATCCCTTAAAACTATTTAAAATTCACTATTAAATAGTTGTGTGTTTGGAGGAAGGACTTGCTGTACAAGGTTTGGATAGTGTAAAACCAAGGAGCTCATGGGTTCAAGTTGGAAAAAACGAGAGAGAGAGAAGGGGCATGTAGAGTATGAGAGAGAGAGCCGGTATGATCGTTTGCAGTGTGTCCCTGTGTACATAGATGCGCATATGAAAATAAATACAAAGTATTCTGAAACTGTCTGCTGTTGTCTGTGTGTATACTTTGGTTTGGTTCCTAAGGTCGGCCGCAGAGTCACATAGACTCTAGACGTGCATCTGCATAAAGAGAAAAGAGAAAAAAGTTTACTTGGGAAATTTTAACAGATTTTTTTCTGCCTTCCTGACTTCTCTCTCCCTCTCTCTGCTTAAATACATAGAGATTTAGTATCTAAAAATGAGCACGTATATTTGATACACGAGGGATATACATGGGGATTTTTGAACATGCGTTTGAATCTTCTTTCTCTCTCTCTCTCTACATCCCAAAGCCCAAACCCAATCTGTGTGTGTGCATAGTCACGTCAGAGCGTTGGGCGTATTTTTAGACCCGACAAAGATTCCCATCCAGCTAGCCATATTGATAGACAAACAAATTTTTACGACTTGACTTTTCCTCTCTTCCAAAACAAAAATGGAATGGGACAAGAATCAAAAAATTCAAAAATTTATCAAAAAAATTTTCCACTACGACAATTTTTGGAGAGACACTTCGCCTCTTCTTATTCTGTCATGAGGTTTAGCTAGACGAAATGCCAAAACAATTTTTATGAGTGTGAATTAATTTTTTGACATGAATTGCAGTTTAATCAATTAGTTTTTTTACAAAAAATTGCAATTCCATTTTTCTGCTGAATTTAAGGAAGAGGGTGTCACACAAAAAAACTAATTAATATCCTGTTGTTTGCAGATGAAAATGATCACCCTAGTAAATATGAATAATGTATGAGACACACACAAGCTAAGAGGATATATTTCACAAGTATAGTGTGTAATTATTTCAAAAAAGGTAATCTTGTCACGCTGAACAACACTTGCTTCAAAAAAATTATTCTTTCTCCCTTCGAAAAAGGACCACCTAAAGAGCGGCTCCATCCATGAATCCAACGTACACAATGTATTTATCAGACGATGAAAATTTTTGCGGAATAATCAGAAAGAGTTATTTGAAAGAAGGTTGCATGTGGACTATCATCGAGATAAGGATGTCGCTGTAGGAGGCATGGGAAAAAAATTACAACCAAACCAAAGCTTCCACATGCACAGTCTTACAATATTTTTTTTCAAAAAAAAAACAACAACGTTCTATTACATATCCCAAGCTATTTTTCTCCAGTTTTTGTGGTAGGTGCTGCTGCTTCTCCTCTCCTCCACGCTCAAAATCCAGAGCCCATGCACTCCAGACACACACACGTACACACACAGGGAGAGAGAGAGAAATGAGAAAATCCTTTGGCTTTATAGCCAGGGAGCATGAGAGACACAGAAAGTGGGAGAGGGGGTTGGTTGGTTACTCTGCATGCGGTCGGTCTGTCGCAGATAGTCTTCTCCAGAATAATATAGACTAAACGAAAAATTTATAGGGACCCCCTCCTCCCTCACACACACTCCCCCCTCACACTTATTACATTAGTTGTGTGTGTGTGTGTGTTGTGTGGTTTGTTTACACAGCTTGGAATATTAAGAGTCCGTCGTCTATCAACTACTACCCTCCACTTCTGACACACACGGCAGTGCAGTGTGTAGAGGGCGAAGATAATTGTGTGAGAACGGGAGGAGGAGTGTGTAAACGAAAATGGTTAATAGACATTCTATTGTGTTGATGAGAGAGAGAGGGGGAGAGAGAGAGAGTATTGGTTGGTTTTGGCATGGATGGAGTAGCGCGTGGCTTTTGTGTCACTATGCAAAGTAGATCTTTTTGCATCAACTACACATTCACACTGAGGAGAACGTGTTGGGTCTGAGGGGGAGGTGCATGAGAGGGAAAGCGGAAGAAAATTGTATTGTTACACGTACAAATGTGTGTATGTGTGTGTGTGTGTGGAAAGAGACTGTGTAACAAGGTACTGGATTTCGTTTTTCAAAAAAAAAAGTATTTGAAACATTGCAGTGTCAAGTGGTGTCGAGGTCTGACTGTGTGTGTGCTCCACACACAGAACACACACACACACACGCAAGAAGGAAGGGTGTTAGTAGTTCTGTACAAGTCTAATAGTTGCTCTTGCACCGTCGTTAAATTTAATGATGATCTGATACAGACACACGCTTCATTCCATTCTTCACCGCCTGAGTCATAATGAGAACATGATTTTGACACTAATTAAATTCTCTGCGACCACACGCACCAAAGCAGCAGCAGCAGCAGTGGCTGTAGCAGTAGCTACAATACAGAAGCCAAGAGTATGTAATGTTCTCAAGTGTACATATGTTCTACTAGACACACACACATAACACAATGTGTAGACACAGAGAGAAATTTATATGTGTGGATACACTCACACAAGTATGTACCATTAGAAATTGTCTTGCTTCCATACTTTCCTCTGCTGTGTCTAACACCTTTATTTATACGACATTTGAATTGCTTCTATAAACACCTTTCGTATTAATTATGAATCATTTTGTTCCGGTCTGACCTCAGGGACCATTTCCAACTTAATGACGTGTCATTCTCAATTGCACTCCCTGCATACCCCCACTTGTGTAGTGGACACAAAAATATTAATTTAGTATGTGTACACAATTACACTCTGTTCATGTTACGTGATTATACAAGGAATTGTACAATGACTCTCGTCTCCCAGACTTTGAATTAGGATATAATACAAGATACATTTTGTGTCTGGCCGTATTATTAAATCCGAATCCATTTGTGCCCGAAACAACTCCACATTGTCATCAAAGCGGAGAGAGAGAGAGAGGAGTAATCCGATTAAATAGTGAGGGCCACGAAATTTGAAATTACTCACGACGACTATTAAATTTCATAAATTACTGCACAATATATAGACTTTATATTTGAACATTCCACACTTGGCAGTCCTTAATGAAGAAGTTTAATCCACTTTCACGCTTTCTAGTCCTTCCCTGCCCTTTCCCTCTTTCATCGGATGACATTCCTATTTTGATTAGAGAGAGAGAGAAAGGACTCTCGGTTCCTCTGGTTACTCTATTGACAAGTTGAAATGGGTGTCATTCCCATTCCTTGCTCCTTGACAATAATTTTGCACTTCACATTGCTTAATGTTACAACATTGTGTGACTAGTGTGTGTGTGTGTGACATCAGGACCCAGCATGTGCATTGAGTAATACAATTTATAGTATCATTCCTTCACACACAGCACGACCACCATTACAGTAATCGCAAGTACTTCTCGTGGCTTTATACTTTGTGTTACTGTTGCTACATAAATGTGTAGTTTCAAATGTATTTCATGTGTCGGCAACACTCCACACACACACACACACTCTTTTTGTACACACAACATTCGTCCTGTACATAAGGGAGATGTTGGTTAGTGATGGGAGTAAAGAAGAAGATGAGAGTACGGGGTAAATGATAACAGATCATTGAATGAGTTGCCCAGCTGAGATGAGATGGTTGACGTTGTCATCACCATAATGGTCATTAGACTATTAGTACCCCTAAAAACCGGCTACTATTACCCTATTCCTCCCCTTCCCTCCCTCTTCCTTTACGGTTACTCTCCTCTTTACTGGCCACTTTCACCTTCTCCCTCTCCCTCTCCTCTCTCTCCTCTCCAGCATCCTTCAGTTCCTAAACTTTTTCCCTCTCCCTCCCTCTTTATCTCTTTGGACAAAACTCATCTCTCTACCATCCTTTATCACTTCCTCCTTTGAATCTCCACATTTCACACCACACATTCCTCACTCAGTATATAACAAAGCATTTTTAAAACATGGTTTCCCAGAAACACCATTTAAATTAAAAATAGAAAAGACAACTTCATTTTAACTGATTAGTATTTTTTTTAAAAAAATCTCAAGACAAACTGCTCTTCCCCACCAAAAAAGAGTGTTAGAGTTTCCCCGTGTGTGACGAGGAGGGGATTTTGAGAGAGAGAGAAGGTGACTTGCGCTAGTGCTAGTTTTTTTTCCTTTTAAAGATCAATGGCCGAAGCCCAAGGGGTGGTGATAATTGAAATGGGGAACTCGGGAGAGTGGAATAAAGGATGAGTATGGAAATGGAAGAAGCGAGAGAGAGAGAGGAGTCCTCCAAAAAGGAGGGTAGCAACTAATGACGTAACAATTTTGAAGGTACGCACATATGTACACACACAAGTGTAGTATGTGTGTGTGTGTCCCGGTATAAGGCACATTAAAGAATTTTATGAGTTGTTTCTTATACATTATGGTGAGAGTGTTGTTGTGTGTGTACTCTGTATGTACCATTTAGATTTTTCTCTTATGGTGTATATTCCACCATGGATACACACACTGTACGATTATATAATAAATAATGTGTATATGCAATGTGTAATGTGTGTGTGTAGACTGTAGACTCTCTCATTCCTTGCCTACTTACTTTTTATGAAACATTTATTTATACTGACAATACCAACTACAAAGCAATTTGATCAGAAACTAGACAGCTTGGTTCCATCCAATATCAATAATACTATTGTTGGTTTTAAAAGTGTACACAATGTACAATCGATTGTCCTGCCCCTTCCCCCTCTCTCTCCTCCAGCTTCCTTTTCTATACATGCTTCGTCCTATCCCCTCCACACACACACACACACACAGTACAGTTGTGTGGTGGAAGAGGAGGAGGAGGGGATAATAATAATATTATTTACATTTAAATATCAAAATTATTGTACACATTTGAATGTGAGGTCTCCCAATTCCGTCACCCCCTCTCCTTCTCCCTCTCACGCTATTTTTATTCTTTGTCGATTGTGTGTGTGTGCTGGTAAATAAATAATGGTGTGTGTGTGTGTATTTTGGAGACAGGGAAAAATGAGAATCAATGTAAAAATATTTTACTACACTTTAGCATGGAAAACGCCTCAAAGAGTCCCCATTTACAATTATTATGCACTGGGAGGGGGGCGATGGGGAGACTGAATGACGGAAATAAATAACACACCTCAGGTTGCTTCCACCTTTCTACGTCTGAATTCTCTAATCGACAATTATACTTTGTGTACTGTAAAGTAAATGTGATTGTCCGTAGAAAAACAGTTTTTGTCTGTACCCTAGGAAAATGTCGTGGTGTGTAGAGGAAGTGTAGTCACATTTAGAGACTTTGAGTCCCTGAATACCAAGGTATTGTGTGTGTGTGAAGTTTGCCCTCAATTGAATACTATATCGGAGTACTACAGCGAAAGAACAAGCCACGAGACAAGATGAGAGACTTGAGGAGAGAGAGAGAGAAAAGTCGACACAATCGAAATTAAATGGACCGGAATGATGATCATAAAGATTACTCTATTATAAATCTCGGTCTGCAAAATGGAGACGGAGTAAGAGACCAAGATGGAGAGTGACATGAACAGAGCCATTACTATTAGTCGAAATCAAATAAAAATGTATATCATGTAAACAATAATAACGTTCCTCGTTCATTCCCTGCTATTTCTCTCTCTCACACACACACAACACAAAACTACAATCCTCTTGTTTTGCTTGGGAGTTCGTAAGGACTTTGTAAAAAGGTAGGCTTTAGTTCACTGTTCCAGCAGCTACCTACTGTGTGTGTGTGTGTGTGTGTGTGTGGATTCGTATATCTGAATCATATCAAGATCTCAAAAAAACTCCATTTATGAAGTTATGACAAGATTGAAATTTTTTCCTCTCTCTCAGACACTCTCTCTGTTTTTCCCTCTTGTTATCTCTGTCCAGGCTGTGACTTGAGGGAGAGTATGTAACTAGCCTGCCCGTAAAAATAGCATTATGTTTCAAGATTATTAATTTAAACATTTGAATGGTTCTTTACGTGTCAAAAAAGCTCCTCATCACTTTAGTTTCATCTAGCTTAACACTTTAATTTATGTCCTCTTGAAACACGTTAACGAGAGGCTGGTCGAATTAACAGCCTTAGTTTCTCTCTCTCTCCTAACCAAATTCTAGTATGCACTGTGTGTGTGTGTGTGCTTTTACATATGAATTTTTGAACGCAGCCTGTACACAGAAGAGAATTCATATGATATTTATAGATATGTATCGGGAAGGAATGAAAAATGATTCCGCATGCCTTGGCAGCAACAATGAGGTCTATTTCTCTTACTCACTCCAACGCTGGGCCGGGTTGGGCCGGGATGATAACGAAAAAGATATATGATAGCCATTAGGTAGTGATACGATGTGTGTGTGCTCTAGACCTACCTACACTCCCCACACTACTTACTACCTTCTACTACCTACTACTATAATATTCGGATGTGTACAGTCATAAACTGTTCAAACAGTGCATGATGCAGGCACGTCTCTCTCTCTACATGTATATCCACAAAATAATGTAGTCTAAATGCAATAATCTTGCCACAAAATACGTCAAACACTACACTACACATCAGAGTCCAAGCTCGTACACTCTCTCTCCACACACACAGACACACATCATACACACAGAGTCACAGATTACAAGTGAAAGAGAAAAGATGAAAAGGGAATGTGATAATATTTATGTGCATGCATCATCAAGGTAGAGTAGAGTGTGTGTGATGGGAGATGTGAGTTATTCACCAAAAAACTAAGGATATGCAAGCATTTTAAATGAATGACATTTCCATGCTAAAATTTCCCTTCACATCACCCTCTCTCTCTCTCTCTCTCTCACACACACAATGTATATGAAGATAGTAGTTTAGGAGGGTAGCTCCCAAAGCCAAGCATGAGAGTTTGATTACACTCCAACACTTAAGGTTTTGCCCTGGTCTCAGTTCCAAGCTTGGAGTGGAGGTTATGGGTATAGTCCATGATAAGACTCCATGATACATGTGTGTATAGGTGTGTGTGAAGTGTACGGAAAGAGAGAAATACAAGAGAAACTATTGACGAGCTTCTCGGGAAGTATGACTGAGGAAAAGTATAGACAGGGCAGACAGAGAGAGAGAGAGAGAGAAAAAAAAGAGGAGAAGCAGGATGGCTGCATTCAATATTGTATGTGTATCGGGAAGGAGGGTGTGTGTGTCTATGACGTATGTGTGTGTACTTTTCCATTTTCTAGTTTTCAGGTTGCAAAGTTCGGATAGACGAAGCCAGAGCGGAGAGAGAAGGAGAGAGAGAGAGAGACCAACTGATAAAACAATGTTGAATCCCCAATCGCAATCTGTATGCACACGTAGAGCCAGGAGAATGGAGTATAGAAAACTGGAGAGACTGACTGGAGAGAAAAGAGAGAAAGGAAGAATAGAGAGAAGTAGTGGAATGGAATGACTAGGCTCTGGAAAAGAAGCAGAGCAGAAAAAGACCATGGACCATCCATGGTGGAGTGAGTGAGGGAGAGGAGAAGAAAAGCAGTCTGTCATTCAGGGAAGGGAGGGAGAAAAGTGCGGAAAAAATGACGAGAAGAGATCCATTCATGATTCCTTTTCGTGGCTTGCATATAAATATACGTGGAGTCGGGCCGGGGAGGGGTAATGTAAAGTAAAGTAACATCAAAAGTAAGATTCTCTCCTCTCTCTCTTTTTACCATACACACACACACACTGGCTGTGGTGTATGGGGCGTTATAAGGTTACTACTATGGGCTTCCTATTGCTATCCATTTTGGAAACATATCATATCATAACCATTCGTCAACTAAAAAGGAGCCCGGGCAAGGAAGAAGGGCCTCTGGAGCAACTTGTGTGTGTGACTTAACTTGTGTAGTCCTTTCTATACCCCCTCAAAATTCTTCATATAACTACATATGTTATACAACATATAAGGTTCCCCGAGTCTCTTACATATTTTTATATCTTACACCCATGATCATACAATACACACAGAGAGAAGAAAAGAAAATGGAACCAGCCAATGCAATGATGGCCCCAGTATTTTTTTCTGTATGCCTCATACATGTAACGTACATCCCTATGTGTGTGTGTGGATGTGGAGCATTATCACGGCCCTATCTCTCTCTCCGTGGAGAAGACTGGAGTTGTAATTCACATATTTTGTTCATTGACTACATACACACCGTACATAATGATACTGATCACTCTGAGAGCGGCTACGTGTGTGTGTGTTCACATTCCAGCCAAAATCAACAGCGGAGAATTTTTGGGTTTCCTTCCTTTTTTTGCAAAAACCATGTATCAATCTATAGAGAAGGGTATAGAGCGACTGCATCCATTTCTCACTCTACCGATTATCTCTCAGAGATTCCAGAGGAAATTCTCATTTTCTCAAAAAAAACACATACAATTTATTGCTCAAGTTTATGAAACTCTGAAGCTTACGTCTACTTACATAGCAGTAGCAGTGTACAATTTTGAAAGTAAACTGAATTTTTTTGTACACTTTTAATTTCAAGGGCTTTTAATAAAATATTTTGCAGTGTCTTTTATAAATAATTTTGATGCAGAAGGAGTGCCTCTGGATGTCTGACAAAAGATTTAGTTTAAAATTTGCATGACTAAAAGTATCTTGACTATTTAACTCCACATGATGATGATGGGTAAATGTACGTGACTGTAAAATAAAAAAAACCTGTATGTGTTTATGCAGGACAAGGCATGTAAATAGCATCCAGTACACATGCAGCCAGGCACACACAACACACACATCCCTCTTCCGCTGTTCAAGTTGAAAGGGAAGGAAAATCAATAAGTAGGAAAAATGATAGCATTCGTTCCCTTTTGTCAGGTTTAGGAATTGTGTGGACTGTACACTGACTGAGTCTACCAGTTTTTTTTTTGTAGACAACAAAACACGCTCACATGTACGTATAGGCTGTTCTCCTTTTTATCTCTACTTATTACTTCCTACACTTGCAACTACACAATAAAGACATGAGATAAGGAGACACATTCAAAACTATTTCAAAATGTACAATGATAAGATAATATATTGGACGAGAGAGAGCGAGAGAGCGACAGATTTTTATTTGGCATCCGCGTAAATCCTTCTTTCCCTCTCCATCCCTGTTCCTATGTGTCCAGCCAGACATTGCAAGAAATTCCCAATTGAACCATACACACCACGTCTTTTTTAGACTTTGAAATTTTGAAAAAAATTCTGAATCCTCCCAGTTTCTCTAGACAGCTTTGTAGTAATAGCATCGTGGGTCGGGGAAGTCTGTAGTTGTGTAATTGATAAATTCGTGTTTTTGGGAATTTCTGAAAATGATGTAGGGATACATATACATGGTACACAATTTTGTCTCCCTCATCTTCCCGGATTTAGCTCTACAAATCTCGAGAATGAAGATAGACGGGGGAAGAATGGAGGGATCTAAAAAGTTGTCTCTCTTCTCTCTCCGTCTACTAAGCCTAAAGAATGAAAGAAATCCACGCGCACTAATCTTGACGGACTTTTTGACTCCCTCAAGCTCCACTGAGCTGATGTCTGGGAGGCTCTTATTAGAATGGCAGTGGAGAACACGTACAGAAAAAAACCAACACAAACATCCACACACACACACACACACACACACAAGGAGGGTTTAGAGGAATGACAAGCAAGTTGAGAGAGATATGGTTGAGAGACAAAGTTGGGGGGAGGAGGGAGAGAGAAGATAGGATACCATGGATTCCACCAACTTTTCCACCGACAGATATTGCGAAAAATGACCTGCAATTCCTTTGCCACACACACACAGGCATCCACATTTTTCTACTCTCGCTCTCTCTCTCTCTCTCTTATTTGAGAGACTCTTTCTCTCTCTGTCATTTTCATCTTTCTTTCCCTTGGCATCCCACTCCCTCTTCCTCGAGTTAGACTTTGGGAGGATGATGGAGATGTACGGGGGAGGGGGCATTCCTATGTGTCTCACAACCAACTTGTGTGTGTGTGTGTGTACTGAGTTCACCCATACCCATATTGCATCATTTAGGGTGGCATCGACATGGTATTCATCAGTCACAACTTTTTCCCCTTTGAAAATACCGGAATCGAAATTTGAGTGGTAGAGGAAAAAAAGGGAACCGAAGGGAAGGAAAAACTTATGCTCTCATGGATATGTATTCCTGAGGGGAGGTTGAATCGAAAAAAAATTCTGTGCTCAAATTGGATTTTTCCTTTTTTGCAATGGCCCTCCCCTCCAACTTGTGTCCCTCCATTCTTTCCCATTTTATTTGTGTAAAAATATAAACAAGGAAGTACTTTGTTCAATAAGAGCAAACACTGTCATCAGTCAGTTTTTATGTTCATGCGTACATATGTCCATCGTATCGTCATAAACTAAAATCATTTCAGGGTCATTATTTTTTGTCAAAAATTCTAGCTTAAAGATTCGTCCCTTATTATTTTTTCAAATTAAAAATCAAATTCTAAATTCTACGTGTGTGAGGGTACAATGACTACCAACTTAATAATTTCAAAACAAGTTTTCTTTTTTAGACAATGCGTCACCCACACAGTCACACAAAACTCCACAACTTAATTAGTCTACACAGTTTGTGCTTGGACAAAGGATTGAAAATAAAACATTTAAAACCACTCAAGAAAACATCATCAAAAAATCCTCCTCCTTCTCTTTTTATTATTGTGCACTTTACGCACTTGCATTCACATTCCCCAACCTGAAAAGAACGATGCAGTTTTGCAGAGTGTGTGTTTGTTCTAATGATTACACTATTAAATGTTTGCAATAATAAATTTACATCTTAAACTCAATTGCTTTTATTTTCATAAACTCAGTCTCTCCACTCTCTCTCCCTTCCAAGTGTGTGTGTGTAGTGTGCATGCATTAGTTTCCTCGAGGATGCGTAAGTTGTACTTGAAATAAACTATTACACTTTATAAGGAACATTTACGTCTCTTGACAACCGCAAAGATTTTAAACCTATTAAAATCCACTACATTCACCCAACACACACAACTACAGCATGCAGCCAGTCAGTCTACCTCATTCCTCGGGAACCCTGGCTAGAGTCTATAGACTCCCAGCACACACACACACCCAGAGCATAATGCAATGGCAAATCTATGAGCCATCATACGAACACAACCCGCCTATCCATATACCTATGTAGTATGTACACACACACACAAACACAGTTTACTTACAACTATAAAACACGTTTCTCCATGAAAAAGGATATTGAGTTGTAAGTTGTAAAGAACGCTACGTTGTAATAAAAACCGTTAGCATAGCCCTAAATGTGCCAAGGAAGGATTCCTTAAAGACTAATGTATCGACGGCCATTGTGAGCTAAACACTTGTTTCCTCCAAGTCTCCTTCCCACCCTTTTCAGAATAGCACATGTGTGTGTGTGGCACACATGAAGAGTAACGAGCCCATTGCCCCAACATACACCCCTCTTTTTTCAAAACTTTGTGAATTAACTCTGTACTTGGTCGTACAATGTCCAAATGAACGACATTTTCCTTAAACTAATTCCCAGTCTCCAGCCTCTGCAAATGCAATGTGTGTAATGTCACTTTAAGTGTTTGTTGTTATTTACGTCTTTCTACTTTTTGCATTTTTTTGGAGAGACAAAAGAGCGCATGCTGGGAGTCCAGTGAAAATTGCGAAATTAAATCCCACCAATTAAAAATACCCTAATAAGAATTCCATTTCATAGTTAATTGTGCTCAAGTATTTGTGGAATAATATTAGTAGTCCTCATTTGTTGTGTGTACACGGAATTAAATTGTTCCATGGATTTTTGACTCCTGGTTAACCCCTTTATGTGGTGTGTATTGTTGCATTACGTAAAAGTCAAGTGATGACGCGGACAGATGATGATGAAAAGTCATTACAATTCAAATTTTTTAAAGACTCTTTGTGTCCATGGAGGATCATAAAAATGGAGTTTGAAATGGGGTACTTGGCTTGTGGTAACAATGGACTGGAGGACAGAGTCCCCATTCAGAGTTGACACTACCACATCATCCATTTTATACGTTATTGTGCGGGTAATTTTAGTACGATTGTAGGAAAATAAAGTCATCATCATAATAATGATATGGTTTATTCAATTCTGGGGGACAATCAATACATCATGTGACACCGA
>WJFB01000606.1:37978-54122 GCA_009870185.1 Pygmarrhopalites habei | reverse complement strand
TGAGGGGGGAGGGGGAAGCGCGAGCAGTTTGAGTTGCCTCGCATGTGATTTTTATCCAAAATTTTAAAAAAATTTTTGACGGTGTTAGAGATTTTTTGAACATGCTATAAGTGGCATATGAATAGTAGGAGACCCAGTGCCCAATGTGAAATAGTCAGATTTGAATGAAAAAAATTGTCCATTTTTGTAGGATCGTTCTCTCCTGGCTTTCCACTCTGGTTTGTTCCTATTACAAGAGTCAATGTGAATCACATTGACTCGTGTTTCCTTGGCTGCGCGCGCTTTTGAGCAGTTCAAATATACGACAGGAAAATTCCTGTTCGCTAATCGCTGGTACCATTAAAAGTAGGACTGCGGTTAGTTAGTGTGTATTAATTAGCGAAAATCGACCGGTGGCTACCAGAATGAGTGAGTCTAGTTAAAAACGTAAGTTGGTAATCGATTGTCATAGTCGTTTTTACATTCACCCATGAAAGGCGTGTTGATTTATTTTCCATTGTGTGTGGTAGGGAAGAAGAAATACAAGAGAATACTTGTACAATCCTCGAGTTCGGAAGATGATGAAAGGAAACAGGTCAAACCCGTAAAGATGAAAAGGTTTAATGATGAGTTACCAGGATCGAGTAATTCCAATGTTTCTCTAAATGAGGAAGAGTCTACTACAACTAAGGTACAAACTTTTTAACGTGTTTACATTATGATTCATTTTATTGAATGTAAAATGAGACCCTTGAATCATAATGTAATTAATGCATGTTTTTTTAAATTGCAGAAAAGTGACAAGAATACGTCAAAGTTTTTTGTCTGTCCACTCTGTCCAAGCTATTGGTCCCACATCCGTCAAACAATGCAAAACCACGTGAAGAGGTCACATGCAGGGAATAAAATAGCACTCAATAAGTGTGTTGTGACTGATCAAATAAAAATTGAAGAAATCAAAAATTTGTCCAAGAAGAACCAAAAGTTTTCCTGTACTTTGGCTGGATGTCAAAAGGGATACACAACGTTGAAGTTACTGCAACGTCACGTAAGAGATGACCACTCAGAAAAGTTTAAGTTCTGTTGTCTTGTTTGTGAAAGACTAGAGAAGGGACGAGTCAATATGTTTACGCACTATCAGAATAATCATCATGGTATTCCATTCAACGGCGAGTCATGCAAGACCCTAATGGATTTGTTGTATCAAGAAGCTGAGGAGAAGGGTGAACAAGTGGAACAACTAACTTATTCTTGTAGAATATGCAATGATACTTTTGAATTCCCTTATCGACTCAAAGTACATATATCAACACATGACAGTGGTCCTCGGACTTGCCCAACTTGTTTCAAAATGTTCAAGAGTCCGGCAGCATGTGATATATACAAAAAAAATCCATGATGCAAATGCTGAGAAATTCAAATGTACAATAGGAGACGGGTGTCAGTTTGAGTCCACACAGAAAGTACATTTGAAAAGTCATGAAATGTACGCATTCATTCATCATCTAGACCCTCAATTTGCGTGTGAGCTATGTCAACGGAAGTTCCAATATCCTCAAAATTGGAAGAAACATCAAAGTCGTCCTTGTCCTCCTCCAAATCAGGAACCGAGATTTAGATGTGCAACTTGTCGCAAAGGTTATTATCGTGAGAAGAACCTCAAGAACATGAGGTTAGATGTGCAAACGGGGAATTGAACCTTAAAGTTCCTCCTGTAAGTTGTTTTTAAAAAAATACTAATACCTACATTTATTATTACATTTAATTTCGACAAGAGTTGTGTGGAAAACGGATGCTCGTTTTTTGCTTAGGGACAGCGTACTCCTTCCCTCGATGTTCCACACAATATTTAACAAATGTGAATTGGTAAAACCTAATTTTGGTATTTCTTTCTTTATTTAGGCGAGCCAGATTCGCATGTACCGGCGGATGATTGATGTTTGTACCCAGCAGATTCACATTGACTCTTGTAATAGGAACAAACCTAACCAGAAAGCTGGTTGTAAGTACATACATTTTTGTTTTTCATTAACATATTCTCAAGTTTGCTGGTAATACAGGAAAAATATTATTATTTATTTGTCTTGTTCTTTTTATAGCTCACTTGGTTGTTGTTCCATGCAGTCATGTAGGGACGGATGGTTCAAAATGTAATAAAAAAGCCATCATGTATACATCAAAACCAAACCCCTGGGAACACATCAGGAAACTTTTGTGTTCCATGATTAGAGGAAAAGCCTGCACCAGTCTACACTCACATTGTGAGGGAGAGGTATTTACCAGATTTACTAGATTTTTTAATTATTTTTAAATATTGTGGTTGTTGTAATGTGTGTGGATGCTTTACAGGGACATGAGATGGATGTTGCCAATGCTCATTTCGTTGCTGCTGGTGAGGAAAATTATCAAGTTCACATGGTCAAGAAGATGATTATTCTGATGGCAAAGGAGGAGAAACCACCACTGGTGACTAATCACACCCGTTATGAAATTTATCACCTATATGATTAGAGTGCAATTGATCAAGTTGTCAAGATGATGAAAGATTACGAACTGTCAAGGAAGGAGCCCTCAGTCCTCAAGAAAGATATAAATGACCATTTGGAAGAAGTCTTGAATGATGGTGTAAGAGCTGTCCGTGACCATCCTCCTTTGGTGTTTAAAGATGACTTAGTGAGTACTTAGAATATATATACAATATAATCAGAAATATATCCTACAGTATTGATGTAAACCTTCATGTTTGTACTTTTGACTTAAAGTTTCAGTTTGAAAGGAAAGGAGGTGACATTCCGTTGGAAACTCAACTGGATATTCTAGATGACTTGGAGGATGATGATGATAGTGGTTGTTTGACGAGGAGGATGAAGAAGAAGAATATTAGATTATTCATTTATTATTAATAAAGCAATTGTTATATTTCTTTCATGTAGTACATAATGTACTTGTTTGTTATTAATAATGTTTCATGCTGTTCCAGTGAACCGTACTCCTGTACATGATTCACTATACTATTTACAAAAAAAAATAAAGTAATGTATTTACATTACTTTATGTCCTTCGATAACAATTGTAAGTTTGTTAAGAGAATAAACTTGCATATTTATACTCATGTATACTCCATGTCATGATAACTCATAATTGATGTTTTGATATGTGAATAACAACAGGTCCATGGAACAGCTCCCGACAGTAAGTGGTTTTTTATTCGTGTGTTCAAAAGTTATTATACACCATTAATGACACAGTAAGGACAATACACTAATATTTATTTTGTATTCTTTTACTCTTAGTTGCCGGAAAAGATCTTGCCAATCCCACAGCTTTACTTTTATCAGCTGTTATGATGCTAAGGTAAATGACTTTTTCAAAAATCTTTAAAATACGTTTAGTTTCCTTCCAAGTATTGCCAAGTATGAAATCATGTATGGAATCTTGTTGCAGATATATGAATCTACCGGAACATGCAGCAAAAATAGAATCAGCATGTTTGAATACCATTAGGGAAGGTCAAAAGTTGACTGGTGACTTGGGTGGTAGGGCCAAGTGCAGTGAGTTTACCGATGAAATCTGTAAGAAAATTGAAAGTTCTTAGTCAATTGCGAGTCATGAGAAATCTTAAAATACAAAATAATATATTTAAAAAATTATTAGAACGATAGCATTTAAAGAAATCCTCATCTTCTGATTGCAAAATATTAAAAAAATAAAAGAACAGTATGATGTCACAACAACAGATTTTGCATTAGTTCTCAATTAAATCAAAAACTAAAGCTAGAGAATTTAGTAGTTCATAAACAGTCAGAAAACTTTATGATAGCGAGTCTTACTTAAATATCGCGTGTGTGAGAAAGAAATCTCTTTTTCTTTATAATATGGATATAGTCACCATTTGTGGTATGTTTTTAGTCAGCCAAAATATGGATCAAAATGGACAATAATAACCAGTACCTATTATTATTTTGTGGTTGCGCTTTTTATTCTACTATAAAGATTTCATCATTGTGTAGAAATTAAAATGCTCTGTACACTGTTTTAACCATGTGATTTGAATCTCCTTTAAAATACTGACATGGCAAAATTACTACGGGACCAGAGAAATTGCGCAACTTCCCGTTTGTGAGCTTTTCTGTCAAATGAATTTTCCTACAAAAAAAGTCAGTCTCAACCGTCATAGAAAAGATTTACTGTACTATCCTATCCGAATGTCATGAATTATTCAAGGAATTAAACTGGATTCTATTATCCATTTATGACAGGAGTCAAGTATTGTTATTATTTAAATTCGGTTCAAAGTTTGAATTTCAAACTCACTTTCATTTATTCATTGTAATACTTTGAGAAAGAGGGAACAGAGATTAACATTATGCCGTGTACAGAACTATAAAAAGCAAGTCGGGTCGGGTAACACACAGTTTAGTAGTACATGTATGTTCTACAAAAGAAAAGAGTCATGTGTACAAGAAATGGAAAGTGAAATTAAAGGTAAACATAATCATGTTTTAATAGATTGTATCAAGACATAGCATGGTGAATGCCTAGTGAATACTGTGACTGAAGTTTACAAGTTATACAGTGCCATATTAAAATAAATGAAAATGTTGTTGTTATTGTTGGGGCTATGGTTATTGTTGTAACCAGTAAAGTACACATGCAAAGTCTATTACTATACTTACATTACATACATGGTGTTGTGGCGATTAGAGTGGCTGGCACACCTGCATTGCTCATGGCTTGACTGGTTACATTTAATAAACAAGTTGGATGAGACTTGAAGAAGATGCATGCTGTGTGTGTACTACATATATAGGTTAAAGGTAATATTGTTATTGTGGGATGTGCGTAAGGATAATGGCCTTAACCGACAATTATTTTAAGTTCAACATCGAACATCCTTTTCATGAGACACGTTCTTCCCTCCTCCCCGTGACGATGTTCTGAAGACAGAGATGAACTTTGCTAAGAATGGACATTGCCACCATAATACAGTCTATTCTGACCAGATAAGGAAGATGCGTATTGGGAAATTGTTTTAAAATGTACGGAGAAACGTAGAGTTGAGAGAAAGAGTAGCAAATCAGATGAATAATATAAGTTGGTATTCAATCTCAACATAAAAAAGTTCAATATTTATACAAAGCTGGAGGAGTGAAAGAGAAAACAAAGTTTATTAGTATTCCTCGAGTCTGTTTGCACCTTTTACGATGCTCTGTACAAAATAACGAATGAGTTCTCACACCATTCATTGATATGATTGGGGTTGAAATCTGGATCTCACGTTTTGTAGACTCTACGACAAATGATTAAGATCCCAAGGTCATTGGAGGATCCCACACTGTACCGTCTGTGCCCACATAATAATAATCCCATAGATTGATAGTGTGTGTTTCTGCACTTGTACCCCGAGTGTTGGAGCATGCTAGTAGTTTGTTGTTGGTAGTAAATGAACCCGTTTTGTCGGTCAGCGACAATTAAAAGATGACTAACCACACCCACTCGGCTCCTTGTGCACACAATCAGCTCACCAAATGTCGTAAATATTGTCAAAAGAAAACTAAACAACAACTGAGATAAGAAGAGATGATTGGGCGGGCGAGCTGAATACGAAACCTTTAAAACATAACTCATGAATTTCCCAAATTATTTTATATAATTCACGCATTGCCATGAGACAATCTCTCACTGTCGTTTTCTCTTCTGGACTTGTCGTCACTCACAACACTTGTCAGCCAACTGCACACACACAACAGAGGATGAGGTTGCCCAGCTCACATGCAAAACTGACCAGTTTTTTCAGATAAAACAAATAGTTTTAACATTAGGCAGATCTCATGTAGAGGAGATCAAGCTCCACTAGTTTCGATACCATCATCAAACATCCCCTCCACTTTCCTTTTGACAAAGAGAGAACCAAAACTTTTCCATTGGGCAAGAGAAATCCAGATGACTGCATTTTAGTCTATTTTTTTGCAAAATTATATCCTCTGAGACTTCATTATTTGTCCAATTTGGTCATCAGACACTGCTAGAAGGTTTATTGTCACTGAGACACTGCCGAACATGAAGCGTCGGCATCGAAAACTGATTTTTGAGAAAATTTGGATGAGTGAAAAGAACCATTTGTTAGTTTTGTGATAAAGTCTCTCAATGCGGTAATGATTCGAGGGGAGAGGTGTATAAGGCTCAAAAGGTGATGAATGAAATTTTTCAGTGAAATATTCAGGAGAGTGAACGAATTACTGAAGGACCTTGGATTCATCTTGGGCGGTATCAATGATGAATGACGACTGATGAGGAGATGGTTACGAGGGATGTTGCCCGTTTCGGGAAAATGGGGGATGAATGAGGAGGGTAAGGGGTAAGTTTCTCGATCTTCGGGGGGAATATTTCCGGGAAGGAATTTCGTAGATCGCGGCAGGGAGAACGTCAGATATCGCTAAATTCGAATCCAGCCCACCTTTGACCTTCAAATTTTTTTTCAGCAAAGTTTGACGTCACGTTCGACGCGTTTGACGACGACAGAAAATTTTGCTCGTCACTTTTGAATCCCCAATCAAACGAATCCCTATATATCCCAATCCCTATTTTCACAATTATTCCCAATATTTCTCATCCATCCCTTCCTCTATTCCTATTTTTTGTACCATGTCTTGATGATCCTTTGAAGCTGAAAATAAAACTGAGGAAAATGGCTCCTAGCTCATCCCACGGCTTTCAACTGAAAACGATGCTCTCAAGTTGCACGTTTGTGACTCAATGGAAGGCCCTAATCCAGAATTTGTTGAATACAAATTCCTTTGCTATTAAGCCTTCCTTTGTACTGAGCACAATTTGGACTCAAATCACTTTCCCTATCAAAATCTAACGAAACTGATTATGATTACTTTTTTTTGTATTCACCTCAAAGTCTTTCAGTTTTTTGATTTGGGACAAAAAAGTCCAAAGAGAACTCTGCGTATATGTATTCACAATTGTGAATACTCTTGACAGTAGCATCATTATATATTCCTCTCCTTCTGCCTTCTTAACATGGATTCACAGAGAAGGAAAAGTTTGGAAGATCTTCTATCTAACTTGAAAACCAATGATTATTTAGTTCCATTGAATTTTGGGAAATTGAATTAGTGGAGGAACTTTTAACTTTTCTCCTTTGTCCATCTCATTTGTAATAATTACAATTATTGTAATTGTTTTTTCATCGATGGACTGCATGCACATAATAACAATGAATTGAATTCTTCTTCTCCCCACGTTGAAAACTAATTAATTAGGACTGACATGCAATGGGAGTCAGGTCTCGCAAGTGGAGGACACACAAGTCTGCGTACGTGTGGCAAGAAGATACCAGTTTTTTCTCAAATATTTTTTGCTTATCGATCCTCCATCAATTCCCGACTTCAACCCTTTTCATGTTCTGCATGAGTTTAGAAGATCAATCGTTTAATCGCATGCATTGCAATTAAAGACTTTCAAAGAAAACAAAATAATTACGACCCATCCATCCTTTTCCTCATTCTCACTTTGCTTTCTTGGATACAGTCCGTCCACGTCCAACAATCAAATTACCTGACACGATCTTGGGTCTCCTCAAAAAAGGGAGCTGAACCCTCTTTCAAAAATTTCACACAGTTACATGTCACGTACAAAAGAAGTCTCGTCTGACCCCCAAGGGAGGAAAATCCATCACGAATTCTCCAGCCACTGACCAAATTCCTAGGTTCACATTCAATCATGATTGTCAGGAGACCCACCTTTTCTTGACACTCCAATTTCCCTGTAATTAATGTCCAAAGTTGTCTTTTTCTGAATAAAGTAACATTTGTGTGTCTGGGTGTCAACTTTTGACTGTTGAAGGAGTTCCCTTCATCCACCGCCATTAAAGATGAGTCTAAAAGAAGAGAAGGATTTTATGTCCTCATAAATGACATAAATGACATTCGTACTGAACAGATAAAAGGGCACTCATACCACCAAATTGTTTCCTTTACAGCTTGTTTGACACCGTTCTTTGGTCACATACTGTATGTACATAAGGTGTCTGCAACTTTATTTCCTGTATAATAATACAATCACGGAATTATGAATTTATAATTTGTTTATGCCATATTGTAAAAATGTACTTGAAACATGATAATTATGATTTCCATCATGGCAAACTGGAATCAAATAAAATAAAAATGACACATTTTTTTCACCCAAAGAAATTCAACTTGTGAATTTAATTACAAATCCCATGTTTTCATACATTCACATTCCTCTCAACACCTTTCCAGGAAATGAGAGAGCTGGAAGGAAACAAAAGTGAGACTATGAACAAGATAAAAATCCAAGGCTGGACATTACTTAAATACCTACAACATGTACTAATGAGAGTTTAAATGGATACCTCCAGGAACAACGAGCCAATTTTTTTAGGAGACACGAATTCCACCGACAAGTAATTATTAATTAACGTTTCATAATTATCTCCCCATTCAACTCCACATATCGTAACATTATAATGGAAAAGACAAAAGAGAGAGAGCAAGAAAGGGTCTCACGAGGAGTGTGTGTTTAATAAGGAGGGGATAATAAAAGAAGAGCGTCCCACACTCACACAATGGACTTTAAATAAAGCAATGTTAGTACATAGTCTCAAGTTATGAGTACAGTCAAGGAGTGGGGGATAGACGTATTATTATAATATCGCCACAAGCAAATTGACATTAAAATCATTTCACACACACACACTCACTCGAGTCTACACTAGTGTGTGTGTGGAACGACCAACCAGATAGAGATTGGAAATTGGATAAGGTGAAAATTGAAAGTGTGTGTACGATGAACATTTCTAGGTCACAGCCCAGTCACACACAGAATACAGAATGTTGTTCTCATACATACATCATCGTCCATCCCCCCCTCTCACTACACAACTCAGCAATGAGCCGAGTCCAAAGACATAAAGGGAAAATCAAATTAAAGCAAACATGGGCGAACGCACTTTATGTACGTCAAAATATTCTACACAGAGCCACAGCCAGGGATTCAAATTGACAAAATTGACAATTCACACCGTCCAAGGAAGAGGAAGGAAGTCTATTGGTTGTTTGTGGCCATGTGTGTCTCGCCATTCCCATCATAAAAATTGTAAAAGATTTAGCAAAAAAAGACAAACATTTACAATATTCCTCGTGGAGAAAAAAGAGTGGTTGGTGAGGAAGGGAGATGAAGGGTCACACAGTATTTAACACTAAAGGTGAGTGTGACCACTATATACATACTGTAAGTGGTGTGTGTGTGGATGATATGCACAGTCATTAACACTCGAACAAAAAAATTTCACCACTAATTACAAACAAATAAATTCCAAATTACTATGATTATCGTTCCGGTGTGAGGGTGATTCTAAATGGACGTACGTAGAGTGAGACTCTCATCATCCCACAATCCACAGCCTTTGATGAGAGTTTATTTTAATGATTGATGGACGTGAGGAAAAGTGAACTGGATTTGGTGGTTGAAAAGTGAGTCTGGTCAAAGGGGAGTAGAGCGTGGACAGGGATGGATGACTTTTGATGAAAGGAGGAGGAGAAATCCCAACATGCTATTATTAGTTTTCTAGTATTTATGGGCAGAAATAATTCAGTTGAGGATTTAAATACAATAATTTGTAGCATCTTATTTGCATTCTTTTTGTGTAGATTCTTCACAATTCTACTTCACACTCGAAGTAAGATTAACATGGTATGTAATATAGCAATATCGTATGAAATATCAAAAATGTGATATTAAGTAGACATTCCTATTCTTCAGTGATACACTAAGCTAAATACACAAATAATAATAGTAAATTTAACCAAAGTACACACAGATCTGATTTCCGCTTCAGTGTCACATGTACTCCAGGATTCTGTCCCGTGGGGGGGAAGGGACAGACACAAAATACAAAAAGTGGGGGGTGATATGTACATTATACAAAATGTAATTATACAAAAACAGAATATTTATATAAACTTTGAAACTGGACAATCTCATATAATTGTTTAACATTGGTATTAATTTGTGTGGTTTTTAGTACTTCTTCTCTGTGGAGAAGGAGTAGACGATGGGGGGTTGAGTCAATTTGGTCTCTCCAAAGAATTTTCCATTGGAGTGGAGTTGAAGGGGTGTCTTTTTGTAGGTATCAATCATTTCAGAGACGGACGGGAAATGCATCTCATTGTGTTTGAGGGTGCCCAGGGCAAAGTGTGAATCTGGTCGAAGCCGAATTTGGATGTGGAAGAGACGAAGTTGAAATCGAATTGTCAGGGTGAAGGGGACATTTGGTCCTCCATGATAACACTCTCTTACCAAGTACGAACCGTCCGAGTGATCTGTCAAATCAAACAACAACACACGCTCAGATTACACGTTGTCAATTAATTGTCGTCACTGTGTAATTAATTACTCATTTAAATTAAAATCCCATTTATCTCCACCCATCCCATTTAGTTTCTCTCGGTAATTACACTGAAAACCCAAAACTGAAGAGAACAGTTGGTGCGGAATTGGAAGCAGAGTCTTAAATTAGCATCAAGATTTTCCTTTAATTTAATTATGGTCTACTCGCAGTTAATTTGCAAAATATATTTTACGCTCAGGCCAATAATATTTCATTTTTACACGGTGATTAATTACAATTCTGTTCATAATGGAATTCATTTGTTCCTGAGGCTGGGGCCACAATGCACCATTTCCTTCTCTAAGCATAAAAAAAGGTCCTAGAAATGAATTAAGAGAGAGAGAGACTGTATTATTAGTATTTGCTATTTATTTCAGGGGGGCTTTTGTGAGGAGTGTGGTGGGTCTTTGTTCGTCCTCCTACAAAAATACACGTCTTTCGTCTTCGTCTCGTCATTGTCGTGGATCTGTCACCTGAAGCCATCCAATATCCTTATAACACACATTCATAACAGCAACACTCAGCCCACTGGGCATCCATCATTACTCTCCTCTGAATGTACACCTTCATCAGAGCTCGAATAAACACACGTACGTCCATTTGAAAGGAAGAAGAAGACAAGATGAAGAATAGAAATCCTAAATAAATTCGTCCTGCTTCGTTAGATCACAAAATTGAGTACAAATAATACATGGACCCCACAACAAAGGCAAAAGGGAAAAACAACACACGCAGGGACAACAAGGTAAACATTGCAAATGGCAAGGAAGATAAATTCCGCAAAAAAAGGAGTGAAAAAAAAGAGTGGATTTTTGTTGGTGGTGTCCCTTTATATTCCGCTCATTCGAATAGAGAGCGATCAAGTTTTTCTCGTACTTTACTTTTCGGCTTTTTAAAAACATGATTATAAGAGCGGAAGAGAATAAATGAGACTTTTATTCCCAACTTGTTTTCTTCCTTTCATTCACTCTCCTCTTTGTATGCGTCTGTATGTACACAGAATCCGAGTCTCTCTCTGTGGAGTGTTCAGTGGAACGGAAAATTCAGAAGAAGAAGAATATTTGTTACACACACACAAAATGAATGATATTATTATACAGGAAGAAGATCTCTTTCTTCTGCTGAGGAGTCTTCACTCTCATCTTCTATTTTATCTCCTCTTTTATTCCATATTTCACAGCCTTCCCTTCTGGCAGCTCTCTCTCCCCTCACATTCCCAAATTGATATTTTAATATCAAAATAATTGGAGATTTAAATTCCTTCTTCTTCTCAGTCAATACTTTTACAAGTCTTTAAATTTCAAGTGTACTCCTTCCTCCATCCGCATATAATTCTCATTCAAGCAGAGAGAGAGAGAGAGAGAGAGATCATAATTTATGTCCTTCCCATCAAATTTTCATTGCACTGATCATAAAAAATGAAAAATAAAAAAAGAGGAGGCTCATCTTTAACGATTATTTAGTAAAGAAGATCCTCTTCCATCTCTTGTCTGTAACGTTTGAAAATGGTGATCTCGCCCAAAAAGATGATGCATTACGAGTCCACATTTAAAAAGGAGGAGATGGATGCTTTTGATTTGTGCAATGAATCTCCTCGTCATACCCAGTCGTTAGACTTGTCCACCTCCGTCATTATTATTTTTCTTCATGAGAAATTGAAACGAGGATTTTTTTATTCGGCGAAAATTAGGTCGTTTCATTTTCATTTTTTTTCTCTCTCTCTTCCTTTTGCACGAACTCTGAAGCTCATCATAATCACATCTTGTATACATTGTACGACAAAATATAGACTGACTGAGAGGCTCTCTCGACTGTTCTTGTCTGTCTTCTACACAACTTGATGACCACAATTATGAATGAGATGGATATGTTTATTCCGGGTTTAATGACGGTCGGAAAAAAGAGGAATGGAGTATCATGGGAGTCACAAGTGGCCACCATTTGATTTGTTGTTGTTGTGGCTTTTAGTTTTTTAAAGTTGTAAAAATGGATAAAGTACATCTCCTCTCTCTATTATCCTCCTCCTTTCATACACGTCAAGTGTGCACAGGATCGGCCTACTTGGGAAAAACCTGAAACTCACATTTTGATTTTGTGGCTAATTTGTACTCTCCAAGTCAGGAAGACAAACTCAGGTTTACATCCATTCAACTTCATCTTTTCCTTTGACACTTTCTATATATAGACACAAAAGAGAAGCAGAAGGATGATCGTCACTTTTCTTTCTCTCCACAACTACGGACCAAATTAATACACTTCACACAATCTCATCATATTTGACATTAGAGGTGTCTTTAGAAAGAATGTGTGTGTTTTTTGTGTATTTGCAAAAACTCATTAAGAGCTATGCACAGTTTCCTGTGGACTGAGCTAATTCTCCCCTTCCGTTTCAACAGTGCAAATTTTGTCCTATTTTTCCTAATATTACCTAAACAGAAATATGTTGACTGTGTGTGTGTGTGGGAGAGACTCAAATTATAAATTATGGAACACAAATTACTCCTTATACAATCCCAGAAAGTATTTCTATTTCTCTGCTAGTCGTGACGGCATATTCAGGAAAGAGAGACATGAAACAGACGCCAAATTCTAATTGCTCAAATCCTAAAGATTCTAAAAGTAGATAAATTAAGTGTCTTTTACCAAAGTTTACCTCTTTACCCCATTCTGTCCAAATGAGTGGGAGACAAGAATAGGAATGGAGGAGAGGACGGCGGAAAAAAGGGACCAAAATGCAAACTCATGATCTGACGATGAGAGTTTAGTTGTGTATGAAGAAATTGAGTCATTTTTCTTCATAATTTCCACACTTACATCCACATCTGGACGGAAATCAAGCTTACGAGTATAAATAACGTCAACCCACCCACACACACACGTACGGTGTGAATGAGGGTACAGCACGAAAAGTGCATTCATTAAGGGGACTAGTACACACTGCGTGTGTCATGTCTTTCCCCGCATCACTGATCATCAAAAAGGGAGTCTCTCAGAAAGATAGAGAGAGAATGAAGAAATGCAAGTGGATCAACTTGAACCAAGGAATAGACAGGGATGGATACGGGGACAGTCAAAATATTTAGAATATAAAGAATTGTGATTTAATCTCCTCTCAAATTCTCCTCTTCATCTCTCTACATAACCACTTGAGATTATTATATTTAGTACACTCCAATTGTTCCCTCTGCTCCATTACGCCAGAGCTTCCAGTGTGTGTGTCTCTTATTTGAGAGTGTATGTGGAAAAGAAGTCAAATTATGGAAAGAATACTTTGCCATTTAAAGATATAGACAAGGACAAGAATGATTCAGCCTGAGAAATTTGGAGGTTAAAACTGAGACTCTGATGTCGTCCCCTATCATTTGTTCGACTACGTTACGTTATCATCCAACTCTGTCATTGTAATTAATTTCATTGCTTAATCATAGTAATTATAAACTTTGGGTCTCTCTGCCTCTGTCCGTTCACTCCACTTACGTAAGTAGAGTAAAAAAATATAAACATCTGAAGGATTACACGCTTTGGTAAAAAGGAAGCTAAGGCTTTGCAGTGTGTCTTTGGTTGGGTAGTGAGTAAGTGGGTCAGTCGTAATCACATAACATCTTATTATTAATCTACCAATTTCCCTTCGTAAATATAGACTGCAAAAGTATTTTTAAGGTGGAGATTTCTTACTCCAAGAGTACAACTAATTTATGAACGATTAAAATGTAAACTCACAATTTTCCAGGATGAGTTCAGCTTTAGTTCGGTCCACTCGGTAAAACCACGGAAATTTCTGTAGGGATTCTTTTATTTTCTTCATCTGCAGACCTGCAAATACACAAAAGTGAGCATTGTCAATCATATTACTGCGCAATTAAGGATTCCTTAGTTACATAGGATGGAAGAATTACAAGCCAAAAATAGAAGGAAAAATGTTGAATTTATTCAAGCGAAAAGTCCTTTTGTATAAAAAACACCTCCATCATTTTTTCAGAGACAGCCTTCTCCCAGGGTAAAAGAAAGATTGGAAATCTGCACTTGACTATGCTAAATAAAATAAGGGATGCAAAGCTTTGCTGTTAACAAACTACAACATGAAAGATGATCAGCCCCGTTTTATAATTTGTAGCACGTGTGTGTGTGTGCTTTTCCTGCACATGTCATCCTTAATGAGGAAACTCTCCTTTGAACTCTCTTGTATAATGCAAAATAGTGCTAATACAATTATGATCTTATTATATACCTCTCCTCATTCCACATCCGAAGAGAGACAAGAACAGTTTTCTCCTGTCATTATCCTCCTTCGAAATTCAGCTTCTCATAAAATCAATACGCGTCCGCTAAATGATATTGTACACACACACAACTTGCGTGTAATGACCTCCATGCGAAAAAATTTCTCCAGTCTATTTCTATGCGTGTGTATTTATTATTGAATAGATTCTCTACACCTGTGGATGAAATTTATGGAAAATGGACGTTTGGTGGTCATCCAAAGTATCACACAAGAGTAAAATATCGTGCGCGAATGAATTGACTGCGTGTGTGTGTGGGGTGTCAACAACGTCTTTTACTCGACTGTATTTATGTGGAAGTCTTTGAAACTTCTTTATTTATGACTGTCTGTGCGTGGATTTGTGTCCTAAATGGAGTACTGAGGATGGGACAAAAGTCACAGAAGCCTAATTACTTGAAAATGAACAAGAAATTGCAACATCATTCCCTCATCCCTCATTGTCATCCTCCTCCACACAACAAAACAGAACACATTGCATCTACACTCGTGAAGACTGTCCACTTGACTTGTGCAGACAGCAGAAAAGGGATTTAAAGGGACGTACACAGTACATAGGACGAAAGAGGTAAATACCTGCTCTCCACTTTTCATTCTCGGCAACAGATTTGGATTCTTTATTCTGGGATTTAAAAATCTCAGTTCATATACAGAAGAGTACATGGCTTTGACTCATTCAGATGACTTTTGAGAAACTCACATCCATATTGAGTGACTGAGTAGTGACCACCTTTACAATCGTCAGTCTATAAAAAGGAGAGAGAAGGGAAGGTGTGTAACGTGCCCCCAGTTTTCTACTAAAGATTAAGTATGGAGATATATATTGAGAGAGAAATTTTGCAACTTGTGCAAAAAATCTTACCGCATGCATTTAGAATATTCACAATATTCCCTAAGTTGAGAATAGATGATTCTGTGTGAGGGAACAGAGCCAGGGGACATGGTTCAGTCACTCAAACTCTCAGAGATCCGAGATTAAGGGAACGTGCAGGAGTCATTCTTCACGCCATAACCCTCGTAATCCTCCACACAACAACCACATTTTAAAAATCATTTTTACTCCAAATTTATTATGTAATTCCTTTCATATTTCACCCTGAGAGAGTCAAATTCAAAAACCTCCTGGCTACACACACACAACTACAAACATACAAATATATGAAATGTATGAAGAGTGCAAGAGATCTAGATAAAAATCCCTCATGATTCGTGATTTTAGCCCCACTCGCAAAAGTACACACACGCACATGAGAGTGTGGTCAGTGGATTTCTGAAATGAAAATCATGGCAGTGACATGACAAAACCTTGATTTATTTCTTTTATTATTATCATTCCAAAACGTACAATTAAAAAAAAGTGATATCGTAAAGTTCAATGTTGACTTTCTGTTGACTCCCATACCTAATATTATTACTGTATTAAGTCACAAACTTAAATTATCAAAATTGTGTGTCTCCCCCCC
>WJFB01000606.1:0-37951 GCA_009870185.1 Pygmarrhopalites habei | reverse complement strand
TCTCCCCCCCCCCCCTTCTACAATTATTCTCGTACTGTGCAATTGGGATGGAAAGGGTACAACACGATTCCTCGTAAAAATCTAAAAGGTGGATACTTTCACAGATTTGAATTTTTGATTTATTAGGTCGATTTAAAAGTTCTTTGCAAGGTTGTCCTCCTCTCTCTGACTCTCTCTGTCTCTTAACTCAACTTGAACGGTAGATAAAAAAATATTATATATTTACAAAAAACTCCATTCATTTTTCTATAATACAAATATTTCATATTTCAAAATATCTTTCAGAACCTGCTTTTCAAGTCGAGCCATTATCCCCTCTTTTTTACTGTCCAAAATGCACATAATAAAGTAAAGTTGTATGTGGCCAGAATGTAAATGCACTGTATTTTTTTGTTGCTCTATTAATAATTGACCAATTTCATTGTTGGAGAGAGGAATTCTTTTTTTCCTCAATGCATCCACACAAAAGCCAAGGTGTGATTCCTATTTAAACTTTTTCCTCTCACAATCTCCTACATGTATCATTAAGGATTGTGTGTGAGTCAGTGAGTGTCATTGCATTTTTGAGTAAAGTTTGAGTGTGAGTGTTCAACCTTCCATCATTTTCTAAAAATATTTCATCTTCAACGTCATTAATTATATTTATTTTGACGCTCTACCTCCTCCTCCTCCCACACCACTCAACATTGAGAGGGAGGGGTAACTTTGGAAAGAGTAAACTTGTGAAAACTAATAAAAATTGTCATGACAGGATAGAACGTTGCTCCTCTTCTTCCTTTCAACGCAGTCAATGATGTTAAAAAATGACTGCTGTACATACAAAGGGACCTCTAATTATTCCCCAATAAAAACTAATCCAATAAATCAGAGCAGCTGAGTCACGTAGTTTTGCCCCACGCAGTCATTGGCATTTTTTTGTCCTCACAATTCGAACAATGACAGAAAAAAACCCATAAAGTTTGTAGCCTGTTAATTTAATTTCTTTGCGAGGGGAGGGGAAGCATTTAAGAGTGAAGGCACAAGATATTCCTCACGAAATATTCCGTGAAATTAAAAAAAGAGGAGAAAAAATGGTTGTCCTCCTCCCAGAGAGAGAGGGATTTCTGATGGATTGAGCACGAACAAAAGAAAGGTGAATGGCAATCATGTTAATTATCAATGAAGGAGTTTGTGGTGTAGTAGACAATTTGGTGTAAATGAGTCTGACGGCAAAGGCGCAAAGTAAAAGTCAAAGCTTTCAAAAAGGGAAAAAAGAAGAAGAAGAGGAATTGTACATAGCAAAAATTTATATGCAGTGTGTGTTCAATGTACACAGATGATCAAGAAGAGAGTGAATGAATGGGGGGAAAGGAATGGGAAGATGCTGCTTGGGATTTTGATGTACGATGAAGATTGTGTGTGATCAGCCCCTGATGTATCCCAGCTAATTGTGTTAATCGTAAACAGTTTTGATTCTACGGACCCCTCGCAAAAAATTGTAATGGGCAATTCTTTGGCTGAGCTATATTGCTCATAATATAATAGATATTGGAAATTTTTGCGTGTGTGTGGAATATCTACATTGAAATGAGGGGTGGATGTGATATTAATATGAACACACACACTCGCTCTCTGTTCCTCCTCACTATAATCGTTTAACCAGTCTGTTGAGATCGGTTCAGCATGCCACGCTCAATAAATGAGCTATCATAAAATCTTCCCTGCAAAGATTCTACATGAGAGAGAAAAAGAGAGGAGATGAAGGACCGTTTGAAATGGAAGAGAAGATAGTTTGAATGGTGATAGTTTGTTGGAGTAACACAAAACAAAATGGTAGCTGAAGGGCTAAGACAAATGTTCTCTCTCTGCGATCTGTTTACCATTATTCCTTCAGTGGAGCCGTTTAACCAAGCAAAAACCTTTGTTATTATTACTATTATTATGGCTGATTGCCGTCTCCGAGCAAAAATCATTCCAATTGGACTGTTATGTGCGTAGCCAGACTTCAAAATTCTCCTTGGCTCACGTGTGTGTGTGCTCTTCCTCCTTTGCATGCTAAACGAACCAGTCACACACACACAATCTTAATTTTTTGATCCAGATAAAATGCAAAATAAACCAAATTCGATGCCACCAGCCAAAATTCAGATTCTTAAACGGCAAAATGAAGCACAGTTGCGTTTTGTGAAGACATGAGGAAGAGACAATAATATTATTATGAGGATAAACACGTACAAAATACACTGCAGTAGGATAATCTAGTTAGAGGATGATCATCGAAGGAGAAGAGGAGATATGACACTTACCACATTCGGTGGGATTGTTGATGACCTCCCCACTATTTGTTTTGGGGTCAAATAGTTTGTGAGCTGTGAGAGGGTTCTTCTGACTAAGTTTCCTTTTGAGGGTCTCTATAAAATTCTTCGAGTCTTCGTCCTGCAACAGAAGAACAATAACAAGTTAGTTTTTGATCAATTACAATTTACAAGTTGGAAAACCAATCTTAACCTCTAATTTCTGAGAGTAATCATAATCATTATTATTTCTTTTTGCAGAGATGCAGTCGTTGGGGCTCTCTCCTCCTCCTCCTCTATCTAGATGAGGGGAAATGCATTTTCATTCAACGCATCCACACCAGCCATAAATGATATTGTAATAACGATTTTTCACGAGGTGTCTGTGCGATTAGTTTTTGGGTGTGCAGGGAATTTAATTCACAGAGAGAGAGAGAGACTGCAGACAGAGACAAGTGAATGGGAAAAGCACAACTCAATCCAATTTCCTTTTCTTTGGTTGATTGGAAATGCATTGGGGGGATGGGATGTACATACTAAATCATGATCATGATTTGAATTGGACGCAAGATTGGATTTGTGTAAATAAGTACAGCAAAGAGAATTAATATGAGACGGACGCAGGTGCTCCACACACACACAAGCAGACACACACAGACACACGCGAGGAGAAAATCAAGTGAGAATGGAGTGGTGAGTAATAAAACAAGAAATTCCTTGGATTTCTCGAGTCTCATTTGATAGCCTTCAATCTCGAATCAGATATCGGCTTACGCTTTTACTCAATTTTCAGTCGTGTGTCCACTTTGCCCTGTCTCTCTTTCTCTTTTTCCGCGTGTGTGTGTCTCACACCGCAATCAAATTATCCTGTCAATTAGCTTGTAAACAAGGAAAGTCGTCTCAGATTCAATTGGAAAAAAGTGTCCCTCACACAATGTCACTCAGTCCGTCAGAGTTGACACAAGATTATGTGGACATAAAGCTGGCAATAATCGTGGAGATCTTCAAATTAACTCAATTAAATATTACTGCACACTCTGATTGCCCAACTCTCTTTTTCTGAGTCAGTTTTGATGCAACATTCCCTCCCTTCAATTCCACTTCAATTGAATTTCAATAGAATTTTAACCCACAGAACAAATAATAAAGTTAACAAGAAGCTGAATAAGATTTCTTAAATAATAATCATGATTACGCTGTACATTTGTGGCTGTGACTATGTCTACTGTGGTTAGAGCATTGTGGGTAGGAAAAGAAACAGAAATTCCTCAACAGAAAACCCTTGGTGGTCCATCCTCATCCTTTTTTTCCCTACAGCCACTCTGGACGGAATGTATAGTTTTACTAATTCTGATAATTAAAACTTTGTTTCATTCGTTGCATTACATCCAACTCACAACAATCAAGAGAGGGAGATGAAGGGAAAGAGAGCACTCACAAGAAAGAGTCTGTGGTTTTGTGTGTGTGTGTCACATTTTGATTTTTTCTGCTACTCAAATGGAGTGAGTGGTTCTCTATCTCTCCAATTCAATCCCGATTCCTCACCGAGATAAATGAAGCAATTAGTCATAAAGTCAAGTCAGGCTTGGAGCAACAGGAGGAGTAGCAGAAGAAGAGTCCCCGTCGAGTAATTCTTGAATTGAAAACTTTTGTCTCTGTTTTCCATCCGCACCCTCATCCTCACACTTTAATATTTTATATTTTCTCCGCATCTCCACACAATGTAAAAAATACTCCAAAAGTATTCTCTCCCCTCCTTCCCTTCTATCAAGCACATACTTTTTGTACATGTCATTTCATGAATTTATGACAATGTTGATTTCCCCTTACATCCAAGCACAATAAAGTCCTCTCTACAAATCAAAAAAGACCTGTCTTCCAACTCCACAACCTTTGTTTGCATTTCTTTTTGTTTTTCTCCCATTCAACTTGTCTTCCCTTGTCCACCCCAAACAAACAAACACACACACGATCTACGACTTGAGAATCTAAAAAGGACACTGCCTTTTCCTCCACTCTGTCAAGTCTTGACACACCATCGACATTCCTCAGGATTCTGATCCAATAAATTCTAATGTATTCAAACAGGAGTCACAACTTCCCTTCTGCTCATCCAGCTCTCTGTATTAATTTTTAATTGGACCATCTTTTATCATCCAACTATGAATGAGCTAACCTCCTTACTTACACACAAGCCTATAGCTATCTGTCCCCTTCTCAATGTCTAATCTAAAGAGTCAACGTATCTTTTCCAAACAAAAGCATTCTCGATGACTTTCATTATCCCAGAAATTCAATTACGTTCCTGTCCCTGTGGTCCCTGACGACTGTGGCTAATTCTTAAACTGTGTGTGTGTGGTTGGAATTATTGCAATTGCACTGACCATCCATTTCCCATTTGCAGTATTAGTAATGTCCAATACTGTCCCCTCCCTACACCGCATTCATCCACACTTTATCCTTAATCACACACTTTGGGATGAGAAAAAGTGCAGGCAGTACTTTCCACCAAGTCACCAAGTCACCATGTAATCTACATACAAACACAATTAGTGCTAATTTGACTCTCTCGCTCTTTCTGAAGAGAGAGAGAGTCTCATTCAGCCGGAATCCATTTGTTTTCCTCCTCCTCTTCTTGTTCTGTTGAGACTTAATCGGAATCTGTGGCGTGTGCACATCGAACGCTGGTCGTTAAAAAATCGAATCGTGAAAATTTGAGTAATAAGTATTGAATAGAGTGTAATGGCGAGATAAGTAGGGGAGGGGGAGGAGGGGATTTATTGGTCGTGGTTCACAGTTCACCACTCTGCTCCCGTGAACAAAGGGAATGGGAGGAGGCATTGTCGCTGACTTACTAGTGAAATAGAATGCATTAGCATTAACAAGCCCTCCGTCTCCTCCTCCTCCTCCTCCTCGTCTCTCTGTCTTATGACGAGGATGACGAGGACTTGAAGTGAAAGTGCAGCTGACTTGGACTCCTCGGCTAGTTAGGCTGTAATTCTTGTGTGTACAATCCATTCTACTTATATAGTTCATTCATACTTGATTGCATAGCAGGGCTCTTCGCATGACACAAACACACTCAACTCAACTAAAAAGTTTTATAAGCTCCAAAATGGTGAGATGAAATTAAATTGCCTGCAGTCCTCTCCACTTGTTCTTCCCCTATCGAATCCACTCGTGTCGAATAGGATGGAGAATCCATCTCAAAGAATTCTGCATCGTTTGGTGCAAATTCCCTGACGCTGAACAGACCATACCAGCGTCTCTCTCACACTCACACTAGAAATTTAAACTGTCCACACAACAGTTTCAACTCCTATCCCCTCCACACACACACACACACACACACACATTTACACAGTCTATAAAATGTAAATCGTTCCCTTATAAGACTTGCACTCTCCTTATCAAAATCTTGTTTTTCTCCTCCTCCCTACACAACACATTGGGATACATACCATGTACACTTTATCTCATGGATAATCTCTTGTACACAACGAGAAAAAATTCCCTCTCTCTGTCTTGAGTAGTTTGCTCGTTGGTGTTTCACGTTCTTCAACATGTTGTACGCACAAAAAGTCAGTCAGTCAGTGTGCATTTATCTCGTGTAATTATTCTATTTTCCAAGGAGGTGGGGGCATCCCCTCCCCCTCCCCCTCGTCTTCGTCGTATTGTTTTTGTTGTTGTTGTTGGATGAACAAGGAGCCGGCACTGGCGGTTAAACAAAATAATGATCTTGCCTATGCGACTCTGTACCTGTTCACCAGAGACTGTCATTGAATATTTTAAAAGGCATATCCCTACACAGCCTGACTGTACGAGCCCAGCCTCCAGCTCAATTTTGAAAGTTTACCCCTATCTTCATCTTCCACATTTTCCTCCTCCTTTTTTTCACCAGACAACATACGAGAAAAAATTGAGGAAACTACACCAAAATTTCGACACGAATGAAAGGGAGACTTGTTCACATTTTTCATTTTCCCCCTTTTTCATGTCTGTCGAAATTTTAAAGACCTTTCCTTCGTGAAAATAAAGGGCGACATATCATGAAAGGACTCAAATGAGAATAATTTCTGAATTTCTTCCTTATAAGAGTCAAATTGAAATTGGATTTCGATGAGAATTTCCTTATTTGGATGACAATTTTCACTAGAATATTTAACAAATTAAAGAATGTGTGTTACCTTGGTCGCCCGGGTGGGTAGCAGGACATGTTCTATGTAGACTTCTGCCGGAGGTTTGAAGTTTTCGTCCGCCCCTTCACTTGTGGAACTGCTTGAGCTGGAGATGGTGGACGTTGAGCTGACTTTTCGGAGCCAAGCCGGGACGACAGTCGGGACAGGGACTGAGGGTTTTCCATCGGGGACTTCGTAAATATCTCCAGAAGGCACCACCTGTAAAAGGAGAGAGATAATGGTCATTATTCCATCTCAAGTTTTTGTCTGGCTGTTGTGGATTGTGACGGAATCATGTTGGTCGTGCAGACTCGGTCTCTTGTAAACTCTAAACGTCAATTACTGTATCGTTGTTTCATGAGAATTTTACCGTGGAATTTGCATAGAGAGATGCTTACATGCACACAATAAATTATTACAAGAGGGTAAAAATCTCCTCCACACGAACGAAATGTGAGCTCTCATGTTGTTAAACTCTGGCTAATCATAATATTTAAAGTGGATAACGAATCATGATGATGACGGCTCTTGTCATCAACTGCCCCTCTGAGCTCTTTCTTCCTTCCTTGGTGTGTCTCTCTTTCTCTGTTCGTGTGTGTGTAATGAAAAAACAATAAGATTATATTTTACAAGGGCCTACTTCTTCCTCATCGAAATAGAATAAGGAGAAGTTTTTAACAGTTGGTTACTTACCAACCGTCCCGACAATTTCATTAGGAAGGAGGTAAACACAAGACAGAGAGCCACTTAATAATTATTATGATTTCCTCACTACTTTTCTGCTCCTTTGCAGGGGGTTCAACAGAGCAGTTTGGAAACTCCTTCCATTTTATTAAACATTTCCCATAATCACAGGATTCTTTCATTCCATACCCAAGTGTTCTCCCTCATTTACAGCGTTTGTGCTCTACCCCCCTTCATCTCAAATTATCACTTTGGATCCTTCAAAACTGGTGTGTGTGTATGTGTGTCAGCCCACTTGAATTACAGTCTGGAGTCCTCTTAAGAAAACGTTCCATGCGTATGTACTAATTACCAAAGTTGTAAATTACAAGGTTCGAGTCCTGAGTCCACGAGTAGAAAACATTTTTGGGAAATTAGGAGGAGGAAATGCAAGTGGAGATTTTGGGTAAATTGGGATTGTGTGTCAAACCTGTCTCTCCATTCCCTCGATCTCCTGTCAAGAGTACGAGTAATTCCGAGTTTGGACTGAAACAAGTCAGCTGGTTCTTGAACAAATCAAGTCAATGATGGGGAACTTGGGAAAATAGTATAACGACGATATCTGATTATAAATACATACCTACACAAACACAATTGTTGAGACTACGGAGGCGAGAAAGAGTACAAAATTTTGCAGCTCAAAATTCACGAGGATTTCTACTACGCCTTGTATCGTACATATACAATTGTGTATGTAGTATTGGTCATGCGAAACAACCAACAGCAATATAAATAGCATAGAGTCACGGTACGGATTTCAACCATCCACAGGAACAACAACAAACAAACAAAATGTATTGCAAATCCACACAGGGGAAACCACATTTATTTACATGGAATTACACCAACAATTATCCAACACACAAAATTACGAAACCCTTTTTGACTCTAAACCCATTTGGACCAATTATTTAAACCAAGTACACCACTTATGCTCTTTCGCCTCTTTCCCTCCAACCAGCCAGTAATAACTTGAAAAGTAGCATCAGGATAGTATATCCTTATGGCGTTATTATTCCCATTATGACTACAATCGTTAAAAAAACTAACACAACTATTTTGAGTTCAGATATTACGACGGAGAGAGAAAACTTGGCCATTATCTTGTTCGTTGCACAAATGGAGCGCAAATGACAATCATACCTTCGTATTTACCATGATCTCTCAACTTTGTTTAATAATATCACAGCCATTCCCCTCCTCACACCAATCTCCTAAAGTGTAAGATAGTCAAACACGTGGTTCCTCAACTCTCCAAAGTATTCCTTTCATAATGGAACGAATATTAGCTGAGAAAATGAATCATGCAAGAAATTCTTGAGTTCATCGTGCCAAGTACACACCTATATATACTGTACACACACGCTCTCATGAGCATTATGAATTGTATGTCATACATGAACATGTCTCTCACACCAGCCTCAAATATTGACGCTGATGATGATGTGGAAAAAATGAGTAATTTCTTACCTACTTTTCTAAAGTCTACCACTCTGCGAGCCGGTAGTCATAAAAAATGGAAGACATATTAGATGATATTAGCAATGGAAATCTCGTAAAAAACTTTCAAGAAGCTGCGGTGATGATGGTGTGTGTGTATGGAAGGAAAAGAGTAAAAACAAAAACAAAATTAACATGTGCATAAACCTATCTGTATTGCTGTTACCCCTTTGGAAAAAATGAATTTTTTTGACGTGATGATGATGCGGCTGGTCTGTTGGGGCCGTTAGCCAAGTAAGAATTTTCACTCATCAATTTTCACGATAATATACAATAACAAGGGCGGCTACTTGGGCACATGGCACGGCTCAACACATCCAATACAGATACATGCAGTATGTAAGGAGGATGCGTCTTCTCCACTTTGAACGCTCATCATTCATACTTCCCCATCTCTCACACTCACAGGTAATTCACAACACAGAATATTTACATTTCAATTATCGAGAATCGAAAAAATTCAAGTGAAATCAACTTTTCCAGCAGAGACCATCGTCTCTCCACATTGAAACACACATATTTTTTGCGAGAAAGGTGTGTCCACACACACAGCCACATATTCATCACTGGTGCTTGGTCAAATGATCATAATGTTGATGATGTTTCTCTACCTTGTCGTCTGTTGTTCGAATTTCCTCCAAGACTCGTACATTAAATATGAATGAGAGAAGGAAAAGACTCGGCGTGTTGTGTAAATACGAGAGGAATTCCTGGGAAGATGACTAATAATTTGAAGTCGGTAGTCTGAAGGACCACATCCACAACGACTTACATTGCAAAACCCATGCAACTGAATTTTTGTGTAATTATTACCACACTCATGAAATGAAATGTGTAGAAAGTGCTGAGGATGCGGATACGGATGTACTCGAGAGAGAAGAGGAGAGGCATCAGGTACTCTACTCGGCTGATTCTGCATAAATACAAGATTATGATTCAAGTGGATGACTCCTCTACCCTCGCATGTCTCTAATTCTCTCCTCCTCATTTGACAACCCTCCTCTCTCTCTGTCAATATGATAGTCATCATGAGGAGATGATGACCTCGTCCTCACCAAAAATCTCTGTCTACCAATTTCGTCTCTTTCAAATTTAAACCAAGCCCAGAGCAAAAAAAACAGAGGAACAGGAGCAGCAGCTGCAGTCATTCACAAAAAAATTCCCTTTCTCTCTAATAATAGAGTGGGATAGGTCAAAAGTTGACACGGAAAGATTATTTTTTTATTACTACGAATATGCCAAATCCTCATCTCGGCAACTTTAGATGAAGCAGTGATAGGAGGGCAGAGGCACAGAAATCGCCGTGAGAGACGGGGGTGGTTGAGAATTATAATAATGAAATCATCATTATGTCAGAAACCCGCAGTGTGTAAACCTCATTGTCAAACATTCGTGCTGAGACTTAAATGTCCTCTTGAGCGTACTTGTTGTGTATAAATATATTCGACAAGATAATACATTCCATGCAAATTATATTTGGGAAAAATAAGGGAAGGAGAGAGACAAAAAAAAACTTTCATAAGAATGATAATAGGGAAATGGAGAGTCTCCTCATAATATAATCTCTTATGAGATGATGATGTTGTTGAGACGACAGTCCACTCCTTTGCTACTCCTTTCCTCCGTGGGTACTCAAATCAGACAAATTGAAATTCTGCAAGTTGTAAAGTAAATAAAGGGAAAAGTTTATGCTAACTACCTCTCTCTCTCCCCTTTACAACACACTCGAAACTTTATTTTAAAAGGAGAGAGAGAGAAAAGGACTGTCACAAATTAAGGATGCAAAAGGATTTGAGCAGCTCAAAATCACATCATCATCCTCATCCCCATCAGAAAAATCTCCTTCCCATCCATATTAATAATTGAAGTCTACTTTAACTATTGTGGATACCCATTCCACGTTCGCGTTGTCTATTCTACATCTTTGGAAATCTCGATAGTCAATTTATTTTCACCTGACGCCGTCCACACAAAAACAGAGTCTGCAGGAAATGTATGAATTTATAATAAAGTTGTGTCCATTCATCCACACACAAACGTCTTATTCCGCTTTAATGAATGAACTGAGAGAATTAGCAAACTTCCTCTCATCTTCCCCCGGCCACAAACTCCAAACAAAAAATGAGTAATGGTCCACGCTGTACACATGTACACAAGATCAATGAGCAAAAACCTGCACTCACTCCCTGTGAGAACTTGTAAAGTACCAGTTCTAGCCAGACATGAGAGGAAGATTCCGAATGGAGGGAGTGCATGTTCAACACAGAGAGAAAAACATTATCTGACTTTAATGAAGAAGATGGGATGCATCTCACAAAACTCTCCTTCTCTTTCGTCCTGTCAACTGTATTGAGCCCCACACAAACACACACACACACACAACAACACAACAACGAGTATTTAATTTAAATGGACAAGGAGCAAGTGAAAGCCATTTTATCATTCAATCACTCCGTGTCATTCGTCACCTCCACAGCCGAGTAACAGAGGAAGAGAGGCGGATGAACAAACGAATTTATCCATTCCTTTCTAAACAGTTTCTTACGAGTATTTATTTATGGTGTCCATTTATTTATTGTCCTTCTCTCCCACACAAACTTTTTTGTCCAAGAAAAATTCAAGGAAGGGGAAAAAAGACTTAATTACAATTTCTCATTGGACATGGCTCAACTCGATCCTCCGCCACGTCACATTATTATAATCAGTGAGACAGAGAGTCAGCGTGTGTGTGGAACGTGAATTATTGCTAATACTGATTGTGACCATTTAAATTTTTAAATATGATTTAACTCGAAGTAGTCATCCGTATCGTTTAGGACGATCAATGGAGATTTACATAGGCGTGGATCCATTAACGCTGATTTTTTCCCTAATGATTATTATGTGGCCAACACTTTTCCCATATTGTATATCCACCTCCTCCTCATTATGACTGGGCTGACTGAACGACGTGCATTATCCTGCAATAAAGACTATAATGTACGTAGGTAAGGAGTAGAGCCTTAAAAGAATGAAAGAGAAAAAAGGGGGGAAAGGGAGATAGTGTGAAGGGATGTTACTTTTATTTGTTTGACTAATTTAAAGGAATGAAGGCGGTGTCCACGTTCAGACCAACCATCACAAATTGAATCAAATGGAATGACATGACGGCATGATGAAGATGATGATGATGGCAGTGTTCGCAAGACAAAAGAGTAACAGCACAATTCTCTCTCCATTCACTCCATGATAAATGAGAATCAATATAAAGAGTCAGAGAGAAGACGAAACAAAGTAGAAACTTTTTTTTGAGAGAGCATATTGTACACACACACTCAGTACACTATGTGTCTTTACATTCTTCAAAAGAGTTTAGAATCTTTGGTCGTCGTAAATAATTTTGAGAAATTAGAAACGCAAAGGGAAGTGCAACTTGACAAAATGAAGCGACGTTTCATATATTCTCAAATGGAGGAAAAGAACAACTCGCATTTTCCTCTTGAATGATGAGTTTCTGTTCATCATAAACCCATCCCAACCTCCCATTCTCTCTCTTCCTCCTCTTTCCCCTTCCACTGAGGAAGACATAATAATATCTTTTCAATAAATTTATTTTGTTAAATTCCAAACTGATCCAAAGAAACCTGTATATCGTATAATAATAATGTAAGTTGAGGAGCAGCCCTGATCCAACGAGCATCCTTATGAAATATTTAAAAATGAACATCCATATCATTATTATACGACTCGTAGTGTGTGTGTGCGTGTCTGTTGTGTCTATATGGAGAGGGGGTAAATAAACAATTGTAAAATATAATGATGGCTGTGTTACAGCCTCCAATCCACACAACAAATTTACATACACTTTCTTGAGAGAGTCTGACAGAGCGTGTAATAAATTTATTTGAGTGCATTTAATTACGTATAAACGTCTACCCCATATAGTATAAAGGGTTGAGGAAGTGCATCTCTCTCTACACAGACACACACTCTGTATCCTCATCTGTTGTTCAAGTGTACATAATGCCCGTTTCTTTATTGGTGTTGGTGACAAGTCCATCACATGTGTCAACGTTGTCATGCAATCCGGCCATAATCAGACAGTCATTGCACTCTCCTCCACTCATGGACAATTAAGAAAGTGACAGATGACAAAAATGTGCTTTTCACGAGTATTCCTCTCAAACTATTCTCAAATTGAGATGCACACGAGAATATTCATGGGTGTTTGTTTTTATTTAGACAAGAACGTGGACGACGAGAGAATTGTAAAATTACGATGGAAGAATCTGGCATTTCAAGTAAATGACAGAAGAGAGTGAAACCGAAAGTGTCGTTTATTGTTGGTGTACGTGTGTTCACAATTCAAGACTACACAAGTCCATATCAAGGCTACCCACTCAGAAGCTTTAATAGTAAAACTTTTATTATGTACCTCCTTTATTAGGGGAGAGGAGAGGAGTGAGTACGTGTGTGTGTGTGTCATGGGGAAGCCTTATAAAGGAGTCGTTGAAGGGTCACAAAGTATTCTAAAGCTTTTCATTCTTCTTTTCTATTGTCAATTGTCTACTCTTTCTACTACGATACAATACAAATTTTCAACTTTTTCCTTCCCTTCTGCCACCCCATTCGTCTGGAGGGTGATAAAAATTTCACAAATCCGAGTTCCAACAAATTTTCGAAAGTTTTCCTCCTTCTTCTTTGTACAGTAGAAAGTGTCCAGGACGAATTCTTGTGGAAAATCCCCAAATTTGTATGTAATTATGTAGGACAAAGTTTGGGTCATGGACAAAATCCAATGACATTAATTCGCATCCTACCAAACGTTCCACAAAACCAAATGACTAACTTTACCAAATGGCGTGTATGGGAGTGTGCACAATTTCTTAATAATTTCTCTCTCTCCTAAAATGACGAGATGCAGACAAGGTGGACAGATTAAATAAAAATCCTTAACTGCACAGTAGTTAGTTGTTTTTTTGGTTGGGTGTACTACCGTCAAAGCAAAATGACAATTTGAGTTAAAGGTTGGATTTAATTGTTGAAAAGGAGGGGTAATAAAGAAAAAGTACACAATCATAAATTATGATACTAGACCAGAGTCTTGTGTGTTGACTGTGTACTTACAATTGTGTGATTTACAGTCTTTCTCTACCATTTTTTTCCATTGCATCCACATGCAATGTAAAATACAAAAGAAAAAAAAAACAGAGAGAGAAAAAAATGAAAAGGATAGGGCAGTCCATAATTTATCTGGTATTTTGTACGACTCCTTCTTAATATCGTAAAAGTTAATGATGTATTAGTTGGGATGTTGAATAATGATGAAAGATTGAAACATTTGGACTGTCCCGTCCCCACCCAACCAACTCTCAAGAACAACAATCATGACATATTGTGAATGACACAAGGTTCTGGATGAAATTTCTATACGAAAATTAAAACAACAATCAGAAAGAACTAACCACCACCACACACACTAAAACATTTATTATCTACTGCTAGCTATATCATTCTGTAAGAGAGATGCAATTGAGACTCTTTGCCAATTAGAAGAGAGACTCTTAAATGATTTCAATAGAGTAGTAGTCATCCCAGAATGATGAATGAGACTTCCAATCCTCGTTTACCTTCTCTTCATCCAAACTGACTCAATCAACTCCACACCACAAAGGTAAAAGATTAACACATCAAGGGATGAAAAACATAACAGTTTCCATTTCATTTTCCAAGTAGTCTCGACTGGTGTTCCCACACACGCACACACCAGTGAGGTGCAATCATATTTTGGTAGTAATTCTACAATACCAAGGCTTTCATTTTCCTTTGTTTTCCAGCCTCCCTCCGTCCCTCCACCTGAATTAGGAAGGGCAGTCAAAGTGTTTTATAATCCATCTTTCTTTTGTAATCTCTCGATTCGTGTGACACAGTCGAGTGTCTTTTATGACCATCTTATCCTCGAGTTGCGGTGGCGTTAATCATGTATTGAGTGCCAGACCTTCACAGCGTGTAGTCATAATTGTGGAGGATTGTGTCGGCCGAAAAAGTCATGGAGAAGGTCATTCTCAAAACGACCATTTTCCCAAATACAGAAGAGAGTGTCGAGAGGGGGTTGACACACACACACACGTGGAGCGTCTCCATTACACCCAACACCCCATCATCATCATCATAATATTTGCATTTCATGTGACTGTCATTCATTCCTCCACACATCACATACAGATACACAGTCCTTTGACATGGCAAATAGAAACGACGTGAGTCAACATTCACAATGTGGACAAAAAGGAAAAGCCAACGGCTTCATTGCATTCCCCATTTTGTACATTCCATCCACAGGAATAATTGATGATTTGCATTTGCATCACAATTTACATGTTCTCTTGTTAGCAGTCTCTGACTGATTCGCGAGTGCGTTAAGTTATCCCTTGCATTTGGATTGTGTTGAGGCTACACAATAAACATGTGTAAAATGAACGTGGAAGGTGAAGGTATGACGTTGTTTGACTCAGGCATAATTGAATTTGACACCATGGAGTGTTGAACAAAGTTATTTTTGAATAACTTGAGAGGAGACTGACCATGGCTGTGTGGAACTCGGAACATAATAATAATTTCCCCCATTGTCATTTCAGAACATTCTCGCAGTCAGATTAAGACATTTTAAGCTGATTCATGCAACGATTACGACAACAGAACACATTACATTCCTCAGTTATAGATGGAGAAATCCATCCCAATATCTTACAGCATTCCCCCCACCCACCCTCCATGTACAATTTGCATTCAAAGAGAGAAAATAGAAATGTAATTCAAACTAAACTGATGAACATAATACGTAACAAGATTCGAGCCGGTTTTTCATGATACACAATTACATTATCCTTCCACTTGCATGACTATATTTACTCATTTCACCATTTCTTGTAAAATAACGTGTTCTCATAAGTTATGAGTCATAACTATTTTGTCCACCCATTGTTGTGTGTCTGTGTGTGGTGAACAATTTGACAACTGTTTTTTCATATCCCTGACTCTCTTGTATACGCACACACATCCTTGTTTGACTACACAAACTATTTTCTCTCCCAACCAGAGCACACACACAGCGAGAAGAAATTTTTACATGTAAAGATGATAAAAGAAAAATACAAGATTTTCAAAAAAAAAGAAATTAATTCTTTCATCATTCATAAATTGTTCGTGTTGTGGATGCTGTCATGTTCAGACATGACAGGGACAGCCAGAGAGATCTTCTTCTTTTTCAAGAATACAGATATCTACACAATCATCAGGGAAAAAAGAAAGATAACAATGTGACGAAAATTCCAAAGAAATGCTATAATCATTTTACAGCACACAAAGTCTGACTCAGAGTGTCATTTGTATTTGATATGGTGTTGTTAAAATCTCGATTCTCCCTGACTTTCTTCTGTAAACGATGCAATGATGGCATTATCAACATTAAAGTCCACTTCCCTACTCATCCCTTTTCCCATTGTCTAGATGACCAAACAATTCTATTACATATTTTGACTGTGCTATGAGCATAATTTTGACGAATCGTCATTCTGGATTTTGTCCGAGTTTAACTCGACCAGTTTGTCCAAAGAATTAAATATATTTATTATGTGGGCCAAGTCTCTCCTTGTGGTCGTGGGAATATTCTCTGATCCTATTATTTCTCTTGTGTGTCTACGACTCAGAAAATATGCAGAGGGGCTACGAAAAATTTGTTTGTTTGTTTACACAAATTTCACTGTAGAGAAACGTTCCTCAAGAGCCAAATGAATGACTAGAGAAACAATCGAGTCAATAACAAGAATATTAAGACTTGTACGCACTCAAAGTGGAAGTCTCAAAATGCAAATGATACACTCCGTTCACGATGTGTGTGTACAAAAAGTTTTAGTGACTCACATTTCCATCTGACTGCCTCCGTCCACTACCACACACACACATACTCTCTCCCTCTCAACGAGTGCTCGTTTGTTTAAGTAACATAGAAAATATTATTATTATTATAATATGCAAACATTTAAACAAAGATGGGCTTCAAAATAAATTTACAAACAACGTCACTAGCTGTGTACAACCATTTTTACATTATGTACATAACAGATACAGACAAGTGTAGTCGAAGCGCGGAGGAACATTTAACAAATAAGCCAAAAAAACAATCCGCTTGACATTCTGCTTGGCATACATACGTCGTATAAAGAAGAATCAGAGGTGGATGATGACTCTTGGAACTCTGAGAGGAGGAGGAGGGTGAGTGGGCAGGTAGAAAGGAGACGAGAGAAAAGGATCAGAGATACAAAAATAGTCAAAAGAGATATTGAATCAGTCAAATACATATTTTATAGGGGTGCACTGCAGTAGTTAAATGCAATTCACTTAAAAATACACAACAACAACGACAACACGAGGCTTACCCCTCCTGCAATGAAGCATAAAACGTCGAGGGAAAAAACGTTAGGGTCTGAGCGTGTGTAATTTTCAAAAGGATGAAAGCCTTCTTATTTAACTTTGAATGACTGTGAGTGCAACGTGGGTCGTAAGGGCCGTTACAACTAAAACTGTTCCCCCCTGATATTTTCAAAAATCCTACACTACCACACCTGACAAATAGTCTTAGCTCATTACCCACCCTCTGACTCCACTCTTTTGTCTGATTATCATCTTGGAACACACACAAACTCCACTTAGTTCAAAAAGTCCAAATTAGTTTGTTAATAGTATGAAAGATTCCCAAAAAATCCACACAGACACACAAGTAGAATTGGTAACCTACATGTCATGCAAAACAGGAGTCATGTGGAGGATCCTTTTATTCCTCTCTCTTTGTTTTGGTTGATTATACATGGACTTTGTCTGTGACTACGTTTTGCAAATAATAATATTGGCCCAATTTACTGGGTCCCGTTTTAATCATTCAAATTATTTAAGCGTCACAAAATAATGAATTATGACTCGACTAGAACACACACTATTCTGTATTCTGTATGTAATGTAATGCAGTGTGTACATCGACAAACCAACAAACCCCAGGTGCTTTGGTGCTTACTCCACAAAAATAATTCGGACACCAACAAAAATGTGGAATTATTTCGCATGCAAAAATGTGTCCCTTCCAAACAAAGACACACACGCCGTGAAAGTCAAGTTCATTGGACGTGAGGATATGAGGGATAATACGAATAATATTATGATTTCTAATGCAGTTGTTGGTAATAACTACAAGGAAAATGCCACAAAAATGCCATTTAATACTCTTTAATAGTATTTTATGGTTGGCTTGGATTTTGACTGTCATAATTCACGAAATTCCATCTCTCGCCCTCTTGAAGAAGACAATTGGTCTCGTAGCCAAAGGAAGATCCTCAATGGAGAATCCTCATCATCCCAATTAATCACGGGGAATTAAAAGTAGTTCACAGTACTGAACTACTGAAGAGAGAGAGAGAGTAGAAAAAACTGAGGGAGAGAGGCTTCCCCACATTTTGGCTGAATGCGGCAATGACAGTTATTATTTCTCTCCCTCTTTCATCTTACATCTTTCGTGGTATGGAAGACATAATCAGTGTTTCTCCTCTGAATGAGCTCAAACTTTGCATGGCACACAAACCCAGTCCCATCCCCACAAACACACACACCGCTATCCATTACTGCACTACACGGATGAGCCTATTTCACCAGGTGAGAGACACACCAATGCCAAAACCATGCTCAACTTATTTTACTTCTGAACCAGATGATTTCCACACACACATACGGTGTGTATGTGTAGAGGAAAGGTAGTCCATTAAGTAGACATGTCCACGATTAAATTTCACAATATGAAATACTCTTTCTTCTTGTCAAATCTGAATTCTCACAGATTAAGAGGAGGATGGATGGTGGGGTGTCTGGATTGTGTATGGTGCATTACAAGATTTGCAGCAGAGAGCCGGCATCTTTCTCAAAAAGAGAGATATTCTCGCACCAACCCAAGATATCCGAGCTCTTCATGCCAAATTCCACGATTCTCCTTCCTTCAATATGAAAGCTCTAATTTGTGGAAGGATTAACTTCCAACTCCATTATCTTGTTACACGTGTAGCGGAGAGGAGGAGGAATGTATGAATACACAATCCCTAACTCTAAAAACACATCATAAAACACACTCTCTGTACTATCTCTGTACAGCGTAGGGTAGGATACGACAGGATGAGCAAAGACAACAGAATGAGGCATTATGAATATCCCTTTTTAAAAATGGGGTAGTCTCAACATGGCAATTTAATTCAGAACAAGGGATGAATGAGCAACGGCGAAGGAGGAAACTCATTTTTCTGAGTGAGGATGATGCACTGAACAAAATGCACAATTTTGCGGAAGCACCAAATGATGATCATCATCATCCTTGTGAGTCGTCGTGATGAAACGGGTTTTCAGCACGTTTCTCCACAGATCTACATACTCTATGTAGTATCGTATGTACACACACACGTACTAGAAAACAGAGAGAGAGAGGAAATCTCACTATTTTTTCACATTAATCATACTTGCCACGGAGATTTTTTTCTTTCTCTCTCTCTCCTACTAAAGGTTTCCTCTTGAAGAGCTTTGAGTAGAATAAATGGCAATGACATATTCAAGGGCCGACTAGAAAAACGGAACGATCATGTCCCTAACACACAAGACACACACACATCAAGAGTAAACAAGTCATTCGTGTACAAATCCAAACATCCTTCCTTTTATATGTGTGTTCACAGTGTCATGAGAAATATTTTGAGAAATTCTGTACACACACGCATATGACAGGCCATGCTTTACTTTTAACTTTGTCTTTGTGTCAACAGGCAGACAGACAGAACAAGTCATCTCTTGAATTGAAATGTGTAGATGGGTGAAGGTTAACAACCAAAAGATCCTAACAAGATGAATAAATAACCAACTCTAAAGAATGTAGAGGACCGGGACGGTTTTTTCATTTACCAGTTCATCGTACACATCCATTCAATTCTCTCACATTCCCATTCTACACAACTTTACAGACAACGTTGTACAGCACTCCCAAATTTTCCTTCGCTTTCCTCTGTCCATAAAAAATTAATTGGAGAAAAGGAAAAGAAATCAGAGGAAGGGAGAAGGGAGGGGGTTACATTTGCGAATTCGCCAAAAAAAATTGATCACACGTGCATGGGTGCAACTTTGATAATAGATTTTTTCTACCAGCATTAAACTCCTCCTTCAACATGCGAATAGTTTCTCTGTGTTCTTAAAAAACGACCGTTTATGTATTAACCATTTTGAATCAAGTATTATTCGAATCATGAGTTATCATCAAAATGATTTTAATGTGCTCATCGTTTGTCACTCTCTCTCCATCCAAAATAATTTCCACATTTTCGAATTGTCCACATAATGCTCTCTGTCTGTCCATTATTCTACCTATACTTGAACATGAATGTATGATGTATTTGTCTCATTATTGTGAAGAGTGGTCGTGGAAAAATGTCATCCAAGTAAAACTTGGCTGCACGAACTTGAGTGTAGAAAATCCAATTGTCTTACAATAAAGAAGAATGATGGGACTTTTTTCTTCCTTGTCTAATCCAATATTAAAAATACGGCTAGTAAACCATTTTCGAATCATTTTTCTTTTGTAAATATGTCCTTCTTCCTTGTGAGTGTCGGGTAAGTAATTAAATATGTCGTAGAGATGACATGTATTGAATCATCATCACATGGAAATGTTTTTATTATTATTGACTTACCGTTTTCTCCTCGACATCTTCATCAAAATCAGATCCCCAATCACTCACGTCATCGCTAATCCCGTCGCTTTCCAACATTTTGAACAAAATACGAGGAATCAAAGTTGTCTTGACGTGTCCAACTCAACTTCCCCTGAGTCCGCCTTTTTCCACGTAGTATGTACGTTACTCCACTTTCCGAATAGGAGGAATTGTTCAGGATAAAGTCAATTATTCCGATTTGAGAAGAATACAATTATTATTTATTGTGGGTTTAAGGCCGGGACGGACGTGATGAAATGAAAACTCCAATCTGATTCAATGTAATGAAAACTAGATTATCTTCCTTCCTCCTGTCTAAAATCCCCCTTAGATCCAATCCCAACCAACGACTCACTTTAAACAAAAAAAAGCAGAGAGTACAAAAAAACAATATTTTATTATTTCAACTTGGCTGCACACACTTGCAATCCTCTTCTTCTTTTACATTTACATCATTTAGCGTCCATTCCTCACTCAGTGTGTGTCTCACACCGTCACAAACTGTCTCTCTTTCTCACCAAACGAAACTCAAACTCAAACTCAAAAAGACGAAGGGGAAAAAATGATATGAAGAGAGTCCAATATCAAAAGTGAGTCACAAAAGTCACATACACAAATTCACATTGACAGAGGAGAGGGAAAAAACTGTCGGTAAAAAATGTATAATCTTTTCCGCTGAATCTCAAAAGAGATGAAGAGAGAAAATGAACCACAGTAGCAAAACCAAACGACACAAAAAATGGTGAGTCAACTGGTAAGTTTTTCTAATATTTTTATACCACGTAAATATTTTTTTTGTGCGGATTCTTCTTCACACTTTCTTACATGATCTGTTGAGAACTCGTCTTCGTCGTTTTCACTTTAGGAAAAAATAAAAAAATTGGAGTCACATGTGACTTGTGGAGAAGTAAACTGAAGGGGAGGACAGTATTAAAATTTGATGAACAAAATCCCCGACACTGTACAGATGTGTGTAGGGGGAAAAAGTGACTGTGGATCTGAGACGAGATGTTGACTGTCCAACGTCCAAGTTTGCAATGCTGCCTTTGCTCTTGTGGAGAACAAGTTAGGCTGAGGAGAGAATGCACTGCTTCGAACGCCCACAACAACAACACAGCCTCTCTGCCTGTCTACATGCATCCCAATGCCAACATCCTTCCTCCACTTCTCATCCACATTCTATGAGGATCTTTACTTGTTGTTGTCATTTCTAAAGGGCCTTTCCCCCGGCTACACAAATCTTCGTGCCTGAACTCTGGAGAACTTTCAACTTGTTTTCATTATTGTTGGTTTTTCAATTGTTGGACCTCAAGTACCCTCCATGGAATTTTTAATGTCCCTTTGTTGTAGTAATGGAAAGTTACTGTCATATTTGGATAATAAAAACGTGTACCTGTTGAGTGGAGAAGTATATAGTGTAGGCAGTATGTAAATACTTACATTGCTATGGACGGGACCCGAGGGAGGGAAAGGACTTGGGATTTCTGGACAGAAAGTGTACTTGTACACAATGTGTACTTATTTGTGAGCACACATCGTGACAATGCGAAGGAAAGGGAGTGAGTGGACTCTAGTACAATGGGAAAAAATGTGTGGAGGGTTCGTTGGGGATATTCTCTGTGAAATTGTACAATTTCACAGATTAACATGTCTTTTTGTATTGGATATTTGGTTCATGGACGCTTATAAAAATATTCTCATTTTTATGTGTCAAGGGTCTACTCTTTTCTTCTTCTGTCTTGAGTCCGGCTTTCGATAATTTTCTGGATCCTCTTCAATCTGAGAGTCACAAGATGGGCAATATGAAAAGACGGTAGCAGTCAGTAACGTTTGAGTTTTTTAGCAACATTTTTTTATACCGTTGTCGATTGTTGTGTTGGTGATGTGCTGTTTGAGACGATAATGTTTTGTGTTGTTACACACACACACCAGTGTCGACCGCAAGTGTTTGTGGTGCTGTTTTGAGAGGGGAAGAGTGAGAGTGGTGCCGGTGTCTCGACTGACACACATTTTTGGTAGACAATATTTTCCATAGGACAACCACCATAACGTCAGAGAGCATTTTGTTGCAGTACTAGATTTCTCATTTGGAAACCAAAAAAGATCCCATGCTCTTGCTCTTGAAATCATCATCATCCTGATCAATGGGTGTAGAGACGGATTATACAGCAACAACAACTCTCCACCAAAAACATTATTAGTACAATTGAACTAACTCACAAAGGTACATATAGTCTCTCTCTTTCTCTGTGCAGAGGAGTGCAATTCATCAATTATAATTGTGAGTGTGGATGTACACCTATATTTCACTTTTTCTCACATGACTCAACTCGCGATGCTCATGAGTTGTCGTGGACGTCGTCAAGTTGTGAAGGGAGGATATCAGACGAGAGGCAGTAATATTAGAACTCATAACACATATGATAGTGTATCATAATTTGTTAAATCGTGTACACATTACACACTTCATAATTTAACATACATTCAATCTCAAAAGGAGTACCTTTGTTGGTGTGAGTGAGGATTCTTCAAAGAAGTTGAGAGTACACAAAGTTGTTTAGCATTGAAATATTCTTTTCATATAATTTCTCATTTGAGCTCATCATCATTCATATTCCTCGTTGTTGTTGTTGTGAGTGCAAATTTGTGAGTTTACTGTACTCTTGAGAGAAAGAGAGAGAATGTAAACACCTGCGCACATCCTAAATATACAGGTAGAGTAGAGTAAGCGGTTTAAAAAGGAGAAAAAGAATCAAGTCAAGTGCAGCCACAACAACAACAACTTGAAAGGAGTTCATCGTGTTCGCTTGTTTGTAGGGGGATGGAAAATCTCTTATTTAGTAAAAGTAAAATTTTTGTACAAAACGTATAATGAAATATAATAAACTGAGATTATTTTGAGGATTACAAATTAAACTAGTCTGATAATAATTGAGATGGTGAGTAGAGTGGATTTCAACACACACAACTTTGTCATTTTGACAAGTGAGTGAGTAAAGAAATTCAGACATTTAATTCATACTCACATACGGCCAAAGAGAGAGAGAGCATTTCATTTTAGTACACACACACCTCATGATTATTGTATTTAGGGATCAGGGTAGTTAACAAGAAGAGTAGCTAATTATAGTCTACAGTGTTTCACTGACCACTACCACTGGATTTTAATTAAAGGTTAAATCTATGTAATACACCAATGAAATCAAATTTATGGGGCTTGTGATGAAAAGCTTCCCCCTCTCCACCTTCTCTACATCTGTGTGTGTGTGTGTTGTATTACCAATGCGCAATGCGTGAGGCATACAATTTTAATGGAGCTGAAACACACAATCCATTCAATGCAGTCCATATCAAATTACATTAAATTAATACTCTCTCCCCTCTCTCACTCTGCCTCAACTAATTCACAGCTTACAGTCCTAATTACAATTTTACAACTAAATTTTTTCCCACAATCTACCTTCCATATCTGTACTCGAACCCTTTTTCTGAGCAGTGAAGGCACACATGGAAAAAAACGTATTATGGAAATCCATTGACCGACAGATAGACTAATTGAATCCAAATTACGTGTGAGTTGTTTGATTATCCCAACACTTGAGTTTCGGCTGTATTTATATAAAGTTCTTTTGGATGGTGGAGGCAACTCTGTTGCTGCATATTTTTATTGATTTTGATCCACATTAAGAGTGTGTGTATCTCAAGATTCAGAGAGAGAGACCTGCACGTTCCACGCGTCAACCTTTCAAGCCGTGAAATGAACGTGAGAGGAGGAAATCTGCACAGAGTATAACAAACTGCTTTGGTTAATTTGATCAAAACTTGAGGCAATCAAAATATTGTTCGATGGACAACAAAACTCAACCCATAAAAAATGAAAGATAATTTCCAAGCCTAAAGCTTCGCACACACTCAAACTCTCTCACAAGTCACACGTGTGTGTGCAGCCTTTTTCTTAACAATTTTCCGTACTCCAGTCTTCACACAAGATCAATAGACATAGCCACGAGTTAAAGTTGAAGAATGGAAATTTGTGTGTGGTGTAAAAGAGTCTCTCCTCTCCACACATGGCCTTTAGAATCTGACTCCATATCATAATAATATCTCAGAGTGCTTTCAAAAAAATCACAAATTATGAGAATGGGAAGAAGTGGGTGGGGGCACGATCCCCGTCTGTTTTTTAGCATTGCTCAGCCTAATATACAAAAGTTGAGAATTTATTTATTCCCTTCATTTCTGAATGGGTTATCATTACAGATTATTATATTTCGTTTATACATATGGGGAGTTATGCTCTTTTTTTAAAAAAAATAAAAGTAAAACAAATAATAATACGTTCAGCAGGTCAGGGAACTCTGAATGTCCGAGTGTAAATACGATTACAGATTAGAATAAATGCAATGAAATATACATGAACACTCTCTGTAATATGAGGAGTGCTTGTCTGTAGACACGAGACGAAGCGTGTGGAGCACATTTGTTTTGGTGATTCAGATCTCTTTAATTTGTATTAAAGATCAACTCGAAGGATTTTACACTTGCAAACTGTGGATATTATACAGTGGACGAGTGTTTCTAAAACTGAATCGAAAGTGGATTTTAGGAGGGAAAGCCCATCAAATGTATGTGGAGTGTATTTATAATAATATAAATTTTTATTTAGTGTTTGCTAATAGATGAGCTCATGTTCCATCTCAGCCATATCATTACATACTAATTCATGGAGATGAATTCATGTCTCAACTTTAGGGAAGAAGAGATAGCAAGGAAGGAAGTATTTTTGCGTGTGTCTGTGTCTGAGGGAAACCTTAATCATCCAATATGATAATAATATGCATTTTGTAACATGCCCCGAGTGAACACACACACAGGTGACCCATTGTCAATCATCGATTGTTCCCCGTCTAATGCACTTCAGGTTTGAAGGGGTGGAATTATCACAAAAAAATTGCATAGACAGTGTAAAATTATGATAATGGGAGGAAAAATTGAAAGCTCATTCCTCCAGTCAAGTCGAGGAGGACACAGGTTGTCTGCTGATTTTTGTGGTGGTGGTGTTTGTGTGTGTCTACGTGTGTGGGTCAAAGTATGAACTTGATTTCTTCTGACCAATAAAAAGTGGACAGAGGAAAGTGCAAGTTAAAATGCCTGTACAGTAACTAATAACTAAATGTGATGTGTAGTTAAAGTGAAACAGAAAATCCATTCTCGCAATCTATCCAGCTGAGAAAAAAAGAGGAATTTATTTCCCTTTTATTTTTACGATGACCGCTTCGCGGTCGTTCATCATTATTTATTATATTTTTGAGAAAATAAAATTTGGTTTTTCACTCCGCCGTACACAATCAACCTTTAATTGAGCTTTGTGTGTGTGGACGAGGAGGACAAAAAAAACGACTTTTGCTTTTTCTTCATCTCTTTTTTATGTTGTACGTGCTCACAATGTTAAGAAAAAAGAGTTGAGTGTGACTGTGTATCAGAGTTGATCATCAAATTTCGAAAGTATTTAGTAAATTTTTTTTCAATTTAAATTTTACATTTGAAGAAATGAGGGACTGTAAGTACACAGGGAAATGTTGTTGAATTATGTCAATGTCCACATTGTTGAAAACCACTGGGGGACAGTTTTCCGTAAGAAAGTTGGAGATTATTTCATTTTCTTGTGAATTATGATAGATTTTCCTGTGTCCTCTTCATGCTCTGTGTATACTGGTAGAGTGCAGCGTCCTCAGGAAACTTACAAGTTGGCGTAATCTTTTTGAGAACTAATGGGGATTGTAGGGATGGACTGACAAGGGCAGTTAAATTAATTATCTAATAAAATGTCTGGGGATGATCATAAAATTCGTACATACAATAAATATGCTGTACAGGTTTACCCTTCCATCCATTTAAATTACAAACTCATTACAACCATCATTAAGTTGAAGTTTAATTGCTTTGTTCGGGATTTATTGTGACTCTCAAGTCTCTCTCTCCCCAATTTGTATTGTGGATGGAGATCAATGTTACTCTTCCAATGTACAGAATATCAGAAGATGGAGAGGAGCCTGGACAAAAGGAGAGAATAATTAGAATATGGACTGGACGTGTGTTAGTTTGTAGTCAACATTTTGATTTTTAAAAAAAGACATTGGTCCAATGTCCTACTGACTTTGTCATTCTCTGTAGTGGAAAGGCAGTAGATTCTCAATTAGAATAATGTGTATTGAGAAAACTTGGACTGAATCCCTTGAATGAATGAAGCTTAATTTAGTTCCTCTCTCTCTCATTTCACACACATCATCACCTGACGAATGACTATGGCTAATTACGAGTATTGGAGAGAGGTACATAAATTCACACAGGGGGGAGAGTGTGTTTAAAATCCAAACGAGTATGAAAACCCATTAAAAAATCACAATGACGTTGTTTATTTATGGGACACTAATTAGCAAAGTAAATCTTCTGTACTCTCTCATGGCATGGAGTGTCTCTCTCTCCCCCTCACACACACACAAGCTAACTTCAAATGCTGATCGAATTCAACCTTTCACAATTGATCTCTTGATTAACACACCGTCCCTTTACCCCTTCCTCTACTCCATGTCTTGAATTGAATGTACCGAGATTGTGTGTGTTTCTTATTTAATTGATAGTGTTGTGACGCCTAACTTGGTAACATTAATTTACTGAGTGGCTCACATCCATGTGTGTTTTCTCTTGTCCCTCTTCTATACATACCTGTGTACGCGCACACACTGATTTATATAGGTAACAAGAAGTAGCAAACAACAGCATGAGATTCTGACGCGATACCAAATATAACATGGGATAATTACATTTTGAACCAGTATGAATTAAGGTAAAAGTCATTGGCTCACACTTCTTACACGGATCAATTTCATGATGAGGAAAAAATCACTAAGATCAAAAGGTAATCAATTCGAAGAAATACAAAAAAGAGAGAGACGCACGCCCTGTACTGCACACTACACACAGAATGGAGAAGAACCGAAAAAATTGTGAAGACTATATGTATAATCAAATTTGAAAATTACTTGATTCAACAAATCTCTCTGCATTTCCTTGCTGTATTTACCTAATGAGCCAAAGCTTATTTGTATAATAGAGGCTTGCCAACTAAAAAAAGTGAAATTTTTTGACTTGGCTTCTCCTGCTACTTACTTAATTGTATTTACACTGAAAATAACTTTTTCTTCTTTCTTACCATGGCTAATGCTTATGACTGTGTAATTATTTCGTGTGTGTTTAATTTTTAATTTAAAATTACTCAATCATCAAATCAACAAACTTAGACAGAGAGAGAGAGGGAGAGACATTTTGCAGTGTTTATTTAGTTATTGAGATGAGGATATACAGAACAGAAAACGAGTGTCTGCATAATGTATTATGTTGAGGAGGCTTGCATAATTATTTATTTCATTTCAAAATGACACAGACACATTCATCACGAATTGTGTTTGTGTAGACCAATGTACTTACAACACATCATCATCATCATAATATTATTAATAATATCACGGGTTGGACTATCCTCCCTCTTGGATGTGGAGGACATAATATGTATTCGCCATATTATGGAGAACACACACAGACAAAATGTCAGCTCTAAATAAACTTTTTCCCATTGGGTCAATAATCAGGCCACATCAGATTGACATACGTAAAAAGCCTTGGTTAGCCTTGAAGGAAAATACAGAAACTACTACATATGTATGTAGGTAGTAAAATAAGATGGAAAGGAAAATTAATCATGGGTGTACATAGTCATTAGTTTTAAAATAGAAACTCCACGGAATCGAAGCGGAAAAGTTGTACTGTCATATTAGAGAGAGAGAGGGAGAGGAAAATTATTGGGCACAATTTCGTTTTCATTCCACACCCCATTCAGAAAAATCATAAACATTTTGTCATTCTAAAAATCTGACAATTGATTGACCCACATGTAAAATGTAAAGTGGAAGTAAAAATTATTTGAGGGAAAGACATGAGACTCAAACTTGAAAATTAGTTCAGTATCCTCCTCCCTCGCCTCTCCTCTCATCAAATCAAAAGTCAATTAAAATATCAAAACCTTCAATTATGTGCCGGATGATGTGTGTGTAGCGTGGGAATTGGAAAAAATTTGATTAAACAGGGAAAGTGAATGACAGAAAAATCCGTTGGCTCCAAGTGCAGAGGAGAATGGCAGAATTGTTTGTAGAGAGAGGACGTCAACTCTGAATGCAGTGCAGTAGACGGAATGAGTGTGAGATTTGTAATAATAATACAGGAACAAGTCACTCGACATTTCTTCCTTTGGCCTTTATCCATGTAGTGTGTGTGTAGAGCACGCTAATAAATAAACTGTGTGGGTAACTCTAACTGACTAACTACCATGTAAAACTTGTATTCCATCGAAAGAAGACTTGGGGACGCTCACTTTTCCACCTTACTCACTTACCTGTACTCAGTTAGTTAGTGTAAGCTGTTCAATTACCCTTTAGCATTAGTGTGAACTGGGCTACACTTGATTATACACTTTGGAATAAAAAATATATTTCTGAGCAAGAAATCATACCGCCTCTCCTGTCTGTGTCTTGGAAGGATGCTGTAGGTGTATCTACTAATGATATGAATCTCATCTTTGATATTAATGTACAAACGAAAGTGAGACCTACATTCCCTCACTTGCACGCACTTTAGATTCCTCATTGAATATTGTGTGTGTGGAGCAAACATCTCATTAACAGAGTACAAATCTACACTCCCATGTCGGATTTAAACTACGAAACCATTCACGTCTCCCAGAAATTGGTTTTGAGCCATATTGTTTGTTGGCTACGAGTGTGACTCTCAAATCTTGGATCCTTCTGTGTAGACAAATACTCAAAATATGGACACACAATTACTATGAAGTACTTGTTAACTGTGTCAAAACAGAATGACTAATTAAATCCACCACCATATCAATCTGCCAAAATATAATTATGATGACCCCCTGTCTAACCAGGAAAAAAAGAAGGAGCGTGACTTCATAGATTCACTTTTTCTATTGTGTCCCCCCTCGATCCGTCATTATCAAACTTTTACATCCACACACACACATAATTGGGGCACATTGATAGAGCCTTATCGAAAATACATTTGCAACTCCAAATTCAAGTTGACGTAAGTTGAAGAGTGGTACTTATGTACAGGTAGTAGTAGGTAATTCTGTGTGTTAGCCTTGCTATTGAGACAGGATTAGAAGAGATGAGATGGAATGGTTTATATAAATATGAACACTCTGGATCAACAATAGATTGAAAATTGAAAAGAGAGAAAGAGAGATGTGGTTGTTATCTAAATCTGTAGAATTTCGATTAAAATGGTCAGTCCTGTTTGTGTAAGTATCTTGTAGTGACTATCATGTCTCATCTGTTGTACAAGTTTCAAGATCTTCTGCTTTTCCTTTCACATCTCTCCCCCTCCCTCTCCTTTTCCTCTGTCTGTCAAGATCAAGACAGAAGAATTGAAGAATGCTATTTGTCTCTCCACATAAAATGATTTGGGCTTCTCTATTTCTCTCGACAATCTTTTTATTGCTCTTTCTTTTGCCGGCGCTCCTTTCCTCATTCTTTGATCATTGTGAGGGATCACATCGTGTGGAACAATGTCTGAGTACAAAATGAGAACAGCAGCAGTGGAGAAGGAAGAGGCAGGTTGAATTGTTGATACAGTCAAAGAGACAGAGAATGATAAAAATGAACTTGACAAATGCATTAACACCATCTCCATCCATTTTTTTGATATGTAAATTTCCAATCACATTTTTTGTCATTCCAATCTCTCTCTGTCCCTCGACAAACAAAAACACCGATCTCATTCAGTGAGGTATAATATTATATATGTTTCATTATTATTATTATCTCTGTGCAAAAAAATTCTCTTTTTCTGATGATGAGCGGTTCTTCTGTGCAGCTTTTGATGAGGATGAGAGGGAGGAGGAGGAGGATCTACTTAGATGACTTTGTTTTGATTGAACTGGATATGAATGGCATTATAATAGACGGTCAAACGTGTCTGTCTACAGTCTATAAAATGAGTCAATGGATTTCTAAAAGTCGTTTTTGTGGATATTTTACAAGTTTGATAAAAGATCCCCTTGATGACACACACGCAGAGTCATTTTTGCAATTGTTGTTGTTGGTCGGACACAGTACAATTATAATGGTTCAACGTGGAAAAGTAAACAAAGGTAAGGTTGAGGTGGAGAGTGAGAGAGATGAGAAAGACAATGTAGAAACTGAAAGCAAAAAGAATCTTGTAATCACAGCCAAGTTTTAGAAAACACTCTCAACGAGTTGTGCACACACACACACACAAACACACACACTGTGAGAGTGATGGGTTATTTAACGACAGTATCTGAGATGTCTAGTAGTATTTAGTAATTTAGTGAGTTAAATTGAAAAGTTTCCAAGCCGGTCCTCGCAACAGAGGCATGTACCGTACAACACAACACACAACTTTCAATTGTTGTTCAAAAGTTTTTTTTCGCCTTCCAATTTTGTCCCCCCTTTGCCTTTCCTTCACTGCTTTTTTCTGTCAAAATATAAAAAGTTGTTCCCAACACATGGCTTTCTACGAACAAAGCAAAGGCTTCACACACAATTTTTTTCACTACACGACATGTTTTTCATGACAAACTCAAACTACTCGTCATGTCGTAATGACTAATGGCATTGCAATAATTATCAAACTAACTCAAATTGAGCAATTATGACGGTCAAAATTAGCATTTATATAGTATTTTTTCTTCAACAATAATTATCCTGTTTGCTTGAACACTGATTGATTTATTGGACAGTGGGACTTTTTTTGATTTGTACTGTATTGTCATTTATTCTGACCAGTTTACTACAGTAACTCTTCATTGGATGAATATTTTTTGCGTGTGTGAAGAAGAATCAACAACATGAGATTGAGATAAATATTTTAATTTTTAGTGAAAGGGAGAGTGGCAGGTTACTTTTTGTTTAGAAAAAAAACATGAGGATTTGGAAAATCAATGTGAGTCAATGTGTTTTTCCATTGTTCATCGTTCTTCTTAGAGTCCGAATGGGATTGTCAGTTTTGTCCGGTGGACGAAAATCATTTGACCTGAATGACAAGAAAGTTGTGGACATGAAAGCCTGGAAGAATGCAGGAATTGGTGAACTTTGTGTGACGGAAGAAGAGTTACTGCAACAATTGAAAAAAAATCCAAATGACATGAAGGCTAGGGAAAAATTGGCTGCAAAATATTGTGGAGCCAGTTCAAAACTTGCTTGTAATTTTGAGATTCCAGATTTAAAAGAAATTATCATGGTTTGTGACTGTATGTAATAATAATAATAATTTGTGATACAAAATATTCATGTCACTTGAACAACTAACGTGGTGTGTATAAATGATACAATTTCTGTAGGTAAAGACAAGGCAGAAACTTGGGATGACATTGCTAAAGAATGTCGAAGATTTGCTGGTGTTTACAAATAACAATTTTTTACCCATCCTTGCTAACAACCGATTAATTAATTAATTCCTCTCAGGGAGAAAACAGAGTTGTACTGATGACTCACAGTGCATTACTGGGGCAGCTTGTAAAAATGAAGCATTAAAATTACGAGACTATTCACGTTGGGAAGCTGCTGTCCTCAAAAATGTGTCCACTCCACGGCCAAGTGGTAAAGGGCCTGCTTATGGAAAGGTCAAATTGATGGACATGAATGATGCAAGGAGAAGACGGATCCGAATCTTGTCCAGGATTGTGAGGAGTAGCTACAAGGAAGAGATTGGGGAGTGTACTTGCGTCAGGACTGAATTAAAATTGGAATTTATCAACAAGACAGACCCATGCATTTCTAGGTACTTACTCTATTAAAATACATAATATGCACCCTTACATGATCACGATCACTTACGTAGGTGTTTTTTTCATTTTATGATGAGCAGAAAGAGACCACCTCCATTGCACTTGGACGATGCCAATTCCATGACTCCTTCAGTATTCTCATTGATTTTGTTGTCATTTTCAGTTTTGTCCTTTCTCCAATGAAATACTTGTATGCTTCTTCCTCCCTGACTCTAATCACTCAAAGTATATTAAATTTCAAGTGGACTGTCTAGAATCATTGCCCATTCCTTAATCGTCTTTGAGCTTGTAATTTCCTTGAGCATTTTTTAAGGGGAATAGGAAAAATTTGAAAGGTACAAGTAAGACATAATTTTAAAATGATAGTTAATTAACTTTGAAGTTGAAACTTGGATGATGCTGTGCAGTCATGGTTCAAACGACATTTACTATACTAATTGAATGGTACAAAATGGTAAAAGATACTCCTCACCTGTTGTTTAGTGTGGACGAAAACTAGTTTTTCGCTAATGCAGACTAATGCAGAGAGGAATAATACGCAAAGAAGTTGCTTCTGATATCAATTAATCGTCATATATCATGAGACATGGCAAGTACAATGGTAAATTATAATACATTGACTGGATTGCACAAGTGAACACAAGGAGAGGGACATCTTGAACTTGGTTGTTTGTTGACCAACCTTGGGACAGTTTCATTTGTTCCGAATTTGTAGGATTTTTTTCTCTTTAATTTTTTTTTGAAAAGAAGAAGAATGGATATCATCGTTACAAGAGAGTTTAAGGGCATCAGCCTCTGAGACTCTTCTGCCTAGGCAAATTTATCATGTCAGGAAAACGAGGAGAATAATTGTTGAAGGATGTATAATTGGCGACGTGCTTGCAAATCAAGCACGTTTTTCACAACTCTTTCCCTGTGTCTTACCAGTCGACATATGCTAATTGGACTTGTGTGTCTGACAAAACAGGTCATGTTTCTAAAATGTCGTTAATTTTACCAGCTTTCTGATGGCCTCAATGTAATAAGGACATTCCTAGATGCACAATTTTGCAAAAACGTTGAACCCTTTAAATTGTCAAGGGTCCTTTGTTGCAAAAAAAATTTCTCACAGTAGGAGCCCTCAACGGGGACAGTCTGAACCAGATTCACGTAGTTCTCAAAGGCATTGCAGATGCCATGCAAATGCAGATCGTTCAATATTATCGTAAATGACTCGGCACAGTTTTAGAGACGAATTAAAAATCATCGTGAACTGACTTGATTGTGTGACAGTCGTTTCTGGACCAGGAGATCCTGTTGTAATTTGGAACCTACACTCGGTATCTTTTTCACCTATCCCTACATTGCACACAATAATAATGGCAGACTCGGGCCCTTCGGATGATGCAAGTGGTTCAACTGAGACCAGTAAGTTGATGAATATTACTGTCAAGACTCCAAAAGATCAACATACTATTGAAATCGACAAGGAGGCCACTGTCAAAGAAGTAAGTCAATTACTAGTCAAAAAGTTTCTCTCTCCATCTAATTAAAATATTCAAAATTTATTACTTCAAAATCCTAGTCAAAGATTAAAAGTTTCAAAAATGCAAAAAATGTAAATGCGTAATAAAAATGACCAACTAAATTTATTTATTTTTAATACCATTACAGTTTCGAGCTAAAGTTGCTGAAAAATTTAATGCTCCTGAAGACCTGCTTTGCCTAATTTTCAGTGGGAAAATACTTAAAGATACTGAAACGCTGTTGAGTCATAAATTAGCTGATGGATATGTTGTCCACTTGGTTATCAAGTCTTCACCTCGTGGGCCACAAGGTATATAATTATTTTCTAAAATTGAGTGAATACAAGAGAAATAGTTTCTTGTACTTAAATAAATAAGTCGAACAGGAACCTGATACGACATAGAAATCGTGTGCAGATCCACAATACCTTCCATGAAAAATTATAGCTAAACATTGATTTGACCCTTTTTGTCTTTTCCAGAGCCACCAAGTGCATCTTCTGCTGGACGGGCAGCCCCAGAAACTAATGCAAATGCACAACCGTCAGGTATTTAAATACATTTTAAATGGAAATTTATTCAATTTTTTTCTGTCATGCACACGTTGCACAAAGTATGAATTTGCTGAGTCATGAAATGTGATAACTGTTTAATTGTAGCTGGAGGACCTGAAAGTCTTTTTAGCGCTTTTGGATTGCCCAATATTTCTGGATTAGGATTAGGAGGAGCTGGAGGACTGTCTGAAATGCATGAGACGATGCAGCAAGAATTAATGTCGAATCCGGATACACTACGTCAAGTTTTGGATAGTCCTTTTGTTCAACAGATTATGAATTCTCCCGATATAATTCGAACTATGCTAAATGCTAACCCACAAATTCAACAGCTAATGGAGGTACTTACATCATACTCAGTTTTAAAACAAATCATTTCCCAATGTTACACGTGTTTTTCATTAATTTTTCATAGCAAATGCACAAAAACACTACTTTTATTTTTTTAAAAAACATTGTATTCACAGCGTAATCCTGAGCTTACACATGTTCTGAACAATCCGGAAGTCATTCGACAAAGCATGGAGTTGGCCAGAAATCCAGCAGCATTCCAAGAACTGATGAGAACGCAAGATCGGGCACTTTCTAATCGTAAGAAATTTCAAAAATATTTAATTACTTATGTGTATTTTGATAGATGATCGTAAATACATGGTATCTATCTCAATGCTTTATAGTGGAGTCAATTCCAGGAGGGTACAATGCGTTGCAACGTATGTACCGTGATATCCAAGAACCCATGTTAGACGCCGTCCAAGAAAGGTAACAATTTTCACTTTATTATAAATACCTTTTTAGAGAAAAGAAGTAATGTCGTACACACTACTACTTGCTAAATATTTTTGTACTGAATTATTAGCAATAATTTATTTACTGTGTTTATAGATTGGCAGGAAATCCCTTTGCTGGATTAGTTAATAATAATGGGACGCCTAATCAAAGTGGATCAGATGTACAACAAGGAGTTGAAAATCGAGCTGTAATTATTCCCTGTCTTACTTAGTACATAGTATAAAATAAAACATAATATCAAAATATATTAACATATTATGTTACTTAACTGTTTTTATGTGTCATTTACAGCCACTTCCAAATCCATGGGCTCCTCCACCGACTACAACAACTCCTAATAGTAACACATCAGGAACAGGAACCGGCGGAATAAACACAGGTTCCACGGGTGGAAATGCACCAGCAGGAGGGTTGGGTAATCTTTTGCAAGGTGGTATGCTGAGTTCACTTATGCAAAATACTGGAGCTATGCAGAATTTGTTAAATGCCCCGTACACTCAACAATTATTGGAAGCATTGTCAAAGTAAGTTATAAATGATTCGTCCATTTATTTATTACAATTCTGCTACTTCTGCCATATTTGAAATATGTAAATAATATTAGTCCTGTGTCATACAATTTTGTGTGCATGTAAGCTCTGTTTTTAACATTTTATAAAGAGAGAGAGATATGGATCATTCGTAAATATTAATTAATATTTTGGTTTTCAGCGACTCTAATATTGCCCAACAGATCATTGGATCAAATCCCCTTTTTGCCAGGTACTATTGGAAAAAATGTTATTTTAGTGCTTGAAACTATGAAAATCAATTTGCTATTGGATTTACATATTGAATAGAAATAATCAACTACGTATTATTTTTTCCCTCTTTGCAGTAATCCAGCGATGCAGGAACATCTAAGAAATATGACACCAACTCTTGTCCAACAGTTACGTGACCCTGAATTTCAAGCGGTGCTCACTAATCCGGAGGCTCTTCAAGCCATTGTGCAAATTCAGCAGGGAATTGAACGATTACGAGTTGTTGCTCCCAACTTTGCAAATAGGTAAAATATGATTAGACTTTTACTAAAAATTTTATTAAAAAAACGTTCATCACTATAATATCAAAACATAAAGTAAATTTTCATGTTGTTACTTAACCTTGCATATGTGTCATTTACAGCCTTGGATTTGGAAATGTGCCATCGGTATTTGGATTGGGTACAGGGGGAGGAACAACTCCAACAGCTCAAACCACAACAACAACAACACAACCACCCACTACGACAACTCCAGGCAGTGGTTCTGAAACTTCTCCAGGAACTGGATTGAATGCTAACCAAACCAGCTCACCCACTGGAATTCCAAATCCTCTCGCGCCTGGAGGTGTTAATCGAGATACATTAAATCAATTCATGGCGACAATGGTAAGAAAATTAAAAATTTCCTTGTCTCTCCATAGGTACATCAATTGTTTAAAAAATATACAAAAATAATCAATTGCTTATCATTTTTTTTCTTTGACAGATTTCATCTTTAGCACGGAATCCAAATCAGACTACAACTACGACTGGACCTCAAGTACCTCCAGAAGAAAGATATCGAACTCAACTTGAACAATTATCTGCCATGGGGTTTGTTAATCGTGAAGCTAACATCCAAGCTCTTGTTGCAACTTTTGGTGATGTGAATGCAGCAGTCGAAGCGCTTTTGGCATCCGGACAAAACTTTTCGCAGTCATAGTTCCAGTACTAACCTACAATATTATTTCAAATTGTCTGTTCTACAATAATATATATATATATATATAAATATATACTATCTATATGTAAGATAAGATAAAAGTGAATTTCCAACTGTGTCCCTTCAAGAAAAGTTTGAAAAAAAATGAAAGCAACAGTTAAAATTGACAGAAATATTTGTGGTAAGTCACTCATATCTACTACTACATACGTTATATTATGTATGAAGTTGTACATTTTGAAACAATATAAAAACATACACAGTATAAAAATATCCACACACAGAAAACTTTGACCCGTGCTTCTCTCACAATGTCCAAACTGTACACTTGAGTGCTTGATTTACGAATAATAATTTTCGAATTATAGTAGTGATTTACGAATTTGTCATTATGATTGTTACGATATGTTAAAAATATTGTTCTATGTATAAATTGGGTTGGTGATATTCAAAGTAAAATTTTTTTTCTCTTGCATGGCTCCCTAATTAATTTATACAAGCTTTTATAAATTAATATATGTATATGCATGCAAAATTTGGTAAATCTCTCACAACCCTATTTTTTTGTTGTTTTTCCATGATAATTACTAGCTCGTCATATTTATACACTCAAGATCAACTATCCTCTATGTGACAATTGAGAAATAATGAATTAAATCATGTCCAGCATATAGTGGGAGGTAATTCGACTTCCAATACTTTGAAAAGAAATGTACTGAATTTCATATCAAAATCATTTTCATTTAACAAAACATCAAAATATAATGCAAAATCTCTAGAAACATCACACCACTCAAAAATTTAAGGCATTCTGAATATGTATTTAGAAAAATTGAAAAGACATATAGCGGATGGGCATGGATAAAGATTTCATCCAGTAGTAAGTAATAAAGAACTTTTAAGTTTAATTTATAAAGTGTGAGAGATTTGATTATTTCTTTGCCTTTGACCAGTCATCCATCAGAACCAACTCTGTTGCCAGTGTTCCATGAATAGAGTGGAATTTGATATCATTTACCTTGTTTTATAAGAGAGAGGGATATATTGTTA